>VBSK01000037.1:0-219275 GCA_006112555.1 Tuber indicum
GGAGTACCGTATCTTGATAGCCTAGGAGTACCCTAGGTAGGATAGCTTTACCTGAGTTCGGGAATCTCAGTCTCCAACAAACGCCCCTGTGGCCTCTTCGTGGGGCCCCTATGTAATCATACACAACAACCTTGGTTGCATCCCGTAACTATATGGTTATAGAATTGAAGGTGTTGGAATAATACAGTATACATCACTGCTATTCAACCGACCAAAGGCTGCTATGCTCCCGCCCCCTATTTTCTGACCATAACTTCCTTATGCACACTCAACACTATCGCATCTGGTGTGACTCCTCACTTTCGCACGTTACCACACTCTGCTTAGGCTTCAAGTCTTCACCTCGCAATCCTAATGTCTAACATTGGTTCTGCCCACTCCTCCAGGGCGAGCTCTGCTGCTCCCCTCCCCCCAGCTGTTTACAATATCCCGGCCCTCCTCAATCCCTCGAACCTGTTCTAGGAGACGCTTTCTCCTCCGTACCACCTCTCCTCTCCTCTGATCTTCGCGAGCTCAGTAACGGCGAATCTGTTGTGATCCACCTCTTGGTTGCAACACTCAACGGGCTGGCCTCCACCAACGAACGCATTGATCTCCTTCTCGAAAGTCCTGGAGTTGTCTGAAGGCATTTCTGCCGCTCAGGCCCCTTCTTCTTCCTCCCTCGCCCTTATCGAGTCAGCTCTACACGACCTGTCGCACCGGCTTCCCAACCACCGCCCCCCACTCAGCAAAACCCTGCCCCACAATCTCCGCCCCCTACTCGAAAGGGTAAGGAAATCCTCCCCCCCGGCCTCACCCCACGTGCCAACACGGCACAGCTGCTGCGCCCCCACATCACCAAAAGCCACCACCAAGGCACCCCTTTATTAAGTAGGTGCGATAGTGACCTCAATGACCTGGACACCCCCCGCTATGATACTAAGACCCAAAGTTCTACGGCAATCCTGAGGCTTTGGGTTCAAGAACCCAAACTCCGGGGAGGCTCGCAGGTTTCTGTGACGGCAAATACGCCCTCCTTCTGAATGGATCCCCTGGTAACATGGATCAAGCCTACCTCCGTCCCCACGCTCGTTTGCTCAGGCCACGGCTGCTGTGCGTGGAAGGGAAAAGTCCAAGGGGCCAAACGAAAACCTCCTTCCGCTGCGCAAGTCGCATCAGGCAATACGGCCCCTCCTGTTAAAGTGGCACCTATCCTGCCAGCAGCCCAACATCGTTTCTTTCTCCTCGCTATTCCCCGCCCACCACCCCAACGCTGCTAAAGTAGCTGCAATATTCCATGATATTGCTGTTGCTGTCCTCCGTGAAGCCAACTGCCCCTTCCCCTTTCAGTCTCGACCAGGGTCAACGACAGAGGCTCGTCACCCTCACCGTCCGACTCCTACATCCCAGCTACCTCCTATGCCCCCTACTATCAGGCCCTCACCAACCGTCTCAACCAGCTCTCCCCAGTAGGAGACAATACTACCTCCGCTTCCGCCCCGCCCTCAACGAGACCCAACTCGCCCTCAACGAGACCCAACTCGCCATCCACTCCTCCCCCTCGTCTACCTCCCAAGAGTAGATACAGGATGACCTTCTCCCTATCTCAGGAGTCAGTCCGTAACGCCACTGGCGTTACCATCTTCTCCGCCCGATACCTTAACAACGACTTGGACTCCAGGATATTAAGTCCGCTACCTCAGTCGTTGTCACGATCACCCGAGGACGTCGATGCCATGAGAACCTCCATTCACCTCATCTCCTGGAGACGCCACGTCGAGCGTGCCTGTCCTCCAACCGCTTCATCCAGTGCCGGAACTGCTAGAAGTTCGGCCATCAGGCCCTCGATGTAAGCTTGATCACCGGTTTGTCCAATCGGCTCCCTCCGTACACACGTTCCACGTACCGCTGCCAGAATCTCACCTTCCCTAAAGCGGGTACAACTAAAGCGGTCCTTAACGGCTGCCCCTCTTCAACTGCTTCTGCACTAAACTGTAAGGAACCGCACTCCCACCACAGACCGAGACTGCTCGGATCGACCCATTCCAACCCCCACAGAGCCCCCCGCATCACCGCCACCAGATTACGATGACGAGGACAGCATGGATGTTGGCCCTGACGGGGCTGATGGGGGTGCCGGCTCATCCACTCCGAGACAAACTCTTGCTACCCGTTCGCAACTCCCCGCCGCCCCAGACCTCGCGTCCTGCCTGAGACCTCCCAGACAGCCACTTGTTCCTCCTCCAGGGCCAGTCACCCCCGCCCAGGGGCATGCTGACCCAGCCCGCTCCTTTGACAACCCCTCCGGCTTGTCTGGGTAAATGCCTTCTTCCAACTCTCCCCCGCTCGGGTCCCCTCACTGGGAGCCCAGCCTGTTAAAGCTCTCCTTTGTTCAACATACCAGCTTGGGTAGCTGGGATGTTTTATTTCCTTGTGTCAGAGTTTTTGTGCCTTGTCTTCGTTACCTGCGCTTGTGGCCATACAGGATCCCCCTGTAGCATGCACGCTTACCTTCCTTTCCTGGCTATAAATGTTTTTCCCCCGCCTTCTTCTTTTGGCAAGCCACGTGTAGCCTGCTACCTCATCTGTCCTTTCTTCAAGTTTTTTCCATTTTACCTGTTTCGGTGGACCAGTCTGCCAATGTGATGGCGGTCGACTTGTTCTCCAATCTGGGTTCTACTCCTCCTCACAAACCCGCCTTAGGTTGCACAATGTGTACAACACTCAAGGCACCTCTCGCTGTACCCGCATTGTTCCTCTTGAGTTATGTTTTCTTACTTGAGTTTTCCTGTTTTTGTTGTGGGGATTTTAACCTCCACCACCTCTAGCTGAACCGTTGAGGGCCTTTTCGTCTACTGAACTCGGAACGTCAGTTCCTTATTTTCAGCTAGCTTCGCTGCAGGGTGTTTCCCTTCTTAATACCCCCAGTGTGTTTACTTACTTTCCATTCGCCTCTGTGGGCAGACCCTCCGTTCTTGACCTGTCCTTCACCAACGGTGTGGCAGCCCAACCTTTTTCTGAATGGGCTACCACGCTCCCGTCTACTGGCTCTGATCACGTCCCAATTTGTCTTTTACTTTCCACCCCTTTATTACACACTTCTGCCCCACGCCTGCCTGCGCCAAGACCGACTGGCCTGCAATTGCCGATGCCCTTAAGTTGTTTGTTGTTTCTCCCCCCCCACCCTCCCAACTCTGTCCTCGGCCACAACCTTGTTCGACAGGAATGTCGACCCCCTTCGCACAACCCTTCTTCTTTCACACCCCCCTTAACCATATGTTAACCAGGTCTAAGCCTTGGTGGTCACCGCTCCTCTCCTCTCTTAGGATCCCCTTCCACACTTCAATACGCTGGGCTCGCAAGGCCCCAAGCGAGAGCTCACGAGCCGAGGCCCGCTCAGCCCGCAACGGATCTTTTGAGGTCATCAAGCAGGCAAAGCACAAGTACTTAGATGAGTTCCTGTCCTCCGCAACCTCGAAGACTGTATGGACAGCCAAACGATTCACAATAGGATGTCCCCCTGACTACTTTCCGTCCTTTCTGGATGCTGACACTTCGTCTGCTGTCTACTCCGCCCTTCTAGCTCACTTCTTCCCTCCCAGGGAGTCGTCCTCCCCACCTACTATGCTGTGCCCCTTCAAAGACCTTGACATCCTCACTAAAGAGGAAGGTCTCCAAAGCCCTGGCCTCTAGCCTCAGCTCGCCCGTTACCATGTCCCGACCATATTGTTAGGCGGAAGCCGACTCTGAATAATTGTCGAGAAGACTTAGGCCTGAATCTTTCGTAATAGACGGAGATTTGTCTAGGAAGGCTCGGAACTGTTCTTTTCGTTTATGACTACTAAGAACTCGCTTAATCGATAAGGGAAATAATTTTATAAAGATTCGTAGGTAAAACAATGTTATATTGTTAAGGTCTCTTCTCCGTTGCTTATTGATGTCTAAAAGCTTGGGAGGCACTTCGATATTTATATCCCGCGTCTGAGTGTTCGCGGACTACATCTAATCCTCCTATAACTAAGTACCTATCCAAGGTTGTACGCTAACGTCTCATAGTCTTTAACAAGTGCGAACACTGTTTGACCCTGAACTTTCACACACCATCTTCGTTCTCATAAATTCTTTTTCCGTCTAGTCGTAGGATGCGACATTATCCTCGAATGACCGGTCTTCGATTTATAGAGACGAGTAGACTTCGGTCTGAAACTTCAGTCGTCTTGACTATCGTTCCAGTAGTCTCTTCCGATTTCACATAGTGGCCAACGTATGTGTCGGGTACCTATGCATAATGCAGGTCGCGTAGACGGTGTGCCAACACTCTTAAGTCTACCGCCTATTAGGTCTTCTGAGTCTGAGCAGCTTCCCCTCGGTCCGCCTCGCCTCAAAGAGAATCACCTCTCGAGGGATCCCGTCTCCAGGACCAACCAACATACAGCGGCCTTCAGATAGGTATTGGTGTCATATCTAACCCCTATGGCCTCTGGGGCACTGTAGGAGCAGTTGCGGATTTTCGAACCGAAAACGTCCCGTCACTTTCGGCCCGAAGTTAGGATGCCTAACTTTGAAGCCTAGTAACTCAATGCGCCTCCGACGGATTTCTTCCGTTCCACTTCTCAGAGGTACCCAGAGGTCCCCTCTTATATATCCTGCGAACAGCTTCCGGTCGGACGGACGGCAGCGACGTATATGGTGTTATGAAGTGGGCTTCATTGAAGTGACATTTTAGTCATAGGACGCAACTCTTCGAAATCTCGCTAAGGACGTGCGGGCCTCACAACGGGGCCGGAGGGGGGTGTTAGGCTTGCGATAAATGAGGGTCTGTGCGCAGTTACCCTACCGAGAGGTCTGTGCATTTTCTATATGCCTAACATGAGCTCCCTCCTACAAGGTTTCGTCTCGAACACCTTTCTTGGAATTATCTATTTAACAAATTTCCTTTTAAGACCCGATGTGGTCAGGGTAAAAAACCTTCCGGCGTTTGCTTGTCCACCGTAGGAAAACCTTTTCCTCATCGTCTTACTTCTTCCTGTCCTGGCATCTCCGGGTTGTCGCGATGAAATTCTTCCACTACTTCTTCGGCATTTTCCATGCCTGTAGCGGGTTCCCAAGTATTTTCGTCTTCCGCACAACCCTGCCATTTCACAAAGTACCATAGCTCTCGTACCTGCCGGTAACGATTGCTGATTCTTTTCCTATACGTCCGTATTTCGCTACGGACAATTTTCTCTATCTCCCATTGCAAGTCCCCTTCAACCTCTTCTGGTTCTCTGGGAGGTTGCCTGCGTTCTGGATGAACCGATTCTCGATATGGTTCGAGCAAGGATACGTGGAAGACTGGGTGAATATTCCATCGGTCGGAAATGTTTAGTTTAAACGCTCGGTTGCCTCTTTTTTCCAATATTTGGAACGGCCCATAGAGTTTGGGTGCTAACTTTTTCGACTTCCGTCTAGTCCGTATGTTTTTTGCGTTTAACATAACTTTGTCGCCAATTTTAAACTCAGGTTGTTTTTTGGCTTTCCGATCGTAGTATTTTGTCATTCCTTCCCGTGTCTTTTCAAGCGAGCTTTTCGCTTGTTCGTGTATCGTCTTAATCCAGTTCGCGTATAGGGAAGCGCCGGGGTTTTGAACTTCACGTTCTTTCATCCACTCAGTTTGAGGGTGGAACCCATAGTTCGCGTAAAAGGGGGACATTCCGTGAGCGTTGGTTGCAGAATTGTTATATGCATGTTCTGCTAACGGCAGTAACTGATACCAGTCATCTTGGTCATAGTTAATAAAACTTCGGAGATATCCTTCCAGCACTTGGTTGGTTCTCTCTGTCTGTCCATCCGTCTGTGGATGATATGCCGTCGACATTCGTCGTTTTATCTCCAACGCCTTGCACAATGATTCCCAAAACTCGCCAGCGAACTTAGAGTCCATATCCGAAATGATCTCCGTCGGTAAGCCGTGTAGCTTCCAAACCTCCCTTAAGAACGTATTTGCGACATCCTTTGCCGTAGCCGTAGTCTGTAGTCCAAGAAAGTGTGCCATTTTTGTAAACCGGTCAACAACTACCATGATTTGTGTACAACCTTGTGACTCTGGTAGTTGGGTGATGAAGTCTACTGATATCGACGACCATGCTGTGAACGGCGTCTGCAGCGGTTGTAACAGTCCGTATTTCGCATGTCGGGGTGACTTGTTGTGTTGACATTCATCACAGGACCGCACGTAGTCGTTGATCCATTCGGCTAGCCCTTTCCAATAAAAATCTCTCATGATGATTTCTAGGGTTTTTTCTTGTCCGAAGTGTCCGGCTATCTTTGCGTCATGGCATCCCTCGGCTATCTTGGTGTACAATGCTTGGTTGTCTGGGACGAATAGACGATTCTTATAGTATAGAAGGTCGTCGATCAGTGTCCAGTTCTTAGGGAATTCTTTTCCTTCATTTCGGAGCTTTGATAAGTCCTCGCGTCGTTTCAGCCAGTCTCTATCCGATAGCGTTGCCTCAAGAAGTTGTCTAAGGAACTCGGGGTTAAACTTCTTCATTGTCTTTTGTTTTAGCATGGCCGTTGATATTAGTATTTTCTCTGGTACTTCTTCAATGTCGTACCAGGACAAATTTTCGGCTGCCGATGCTTCTAGCTGACATATGATGGGTTCTTGTTCCTTTATTATTAGACTTCTTGTAGCGATGTCGGTGCTTCCGAAACCTTGGGCTCCTCTTTCAGTTTCGTCTAGCTTATCGACCTCCATTAAATCGGATGTGTCGATTTTTTCCACTATGAGTTGAGCCATTCTGTCTCCTTCTCGGATTTGACAATCAACATCCTTGTGGTTGTATAGTAAGACTTTGAGTTCTCCCGTATAGTCGGCGTCTATTGTCCCTGCGCCGACTGAGATTCCGGAACGTACTGCCAGCCCACTACGAGCCGCTACTCGTCCATATGTCCCTGCTGGTAGGCTTATTGCTATTCCAGTATCGAGTAGCGCTTGTCCTCGTCTAGGGATGATGGCGTCGCTTATGGCATAGAGGTCATGTCCGGCTGCCATTCTTGAACCTTTAGTGGGTAACCTTGCCTTGTGGTTCAAGC
Source organism: Tuber indicum (assembly GCA_006112555.1). Classification (NCBI taxonomy): domain Eukaryota; kingdom Fungi; phylum Ascomycota; class Pezizomycetes; order Pezizales; family Tuberaceae; genus Tuber; species Tuber indicum. Next base: position 7,057 of record VBSK01000037.1, read on the forward strand.
GTCTTACTCGGATGTATCTGTCCGAGGTATTCGTCTCTGGTTTCAACGCCAGGTCTTTCTCATCGCTCCAACCTAGTACTTCTTTTCCTAACCCTTCTTCCTTCTCCTCCTGTAGTGCCAACAGCATTACTTGGAAGTGTTCTGGCTTTAAAACGGTTTGCTCGCGATGCGTAGCTCCCTCCTCAGGACGGTACTCCGGCCGTCTACTTAGAGCGTCAGGCTTTCCGCCCTTAGTTCCTGGTCGGTAAACAATCTTAAAATTGTATTCTGCCAGCTTTTGAGCCCATCGAATTTGGCGTCCGCTCCAAACCTTAGAAGTAAGGAAGTATTGTAGGTTTTGATGATCGGTGTATACCGTCACAGGTTTTTCCGTGCCTACTAAGTATTGCCTCCATTCTTTGAACGCTTCTAGGATTGCAAGTAGCTCCTTGTCATGAATCTCGTAGTTTCGTTCAGCCGAGTTCAACTTTCGTGAGTGGAAAGCAACTGGATGTAGCCTTTTATCCACAAATTGTGACAAGACACATCCTAAGGCAAAGTCGCTTGCATCCGTTTCTACCACCGTTTCCCGGTCTGGGTAGAAATGTTGTAGAATGGGCGCAGTCGTAAAGCGATGTTTTAATTCTTTGAACGCTGATTCTTGTTCAGCGCCCCAATGGAAATCCTTTGGATTTCCTTTTAGTGTCTCCGTTATCGGTTTACACACTCCGGAGAAACTTCGTATAAATCGTCGGTAAAAATTGGCAAATCCAATAAATATCTGGACTTCCTTTACCGACGCCGGCGATTTCCAACTCAATACGGAATCGACTTTCCTCGTGCTCATAGCTACTCCTTCGACAGATACCATATAACCCAGGAATTCTACTTCCTGGACATGAAAAACTGACTTTTTCAAGGATACAGCTAGTTGGTAGTCTGCGAGTCTTTGCAAGACTTGATCGACTAGCTCAACATGGCTTTTCTCATCCTTTGAATATATCAAAATGTCATCCAAATAGCAGACCACTCCGTAGTCCAAAAATTCATGTAGGACTTGGTTCATCATGTCTTGGAAAGTTGCCGGAGCATTAACGAGCCCGAAAGGCATTACCTTGTATTCGTAATGGCCGTATCGAGTTCGAAAAGCTGTCTTCCACTCGTCTCCTTCTTTAATTCTTATCAGATGATAGCCGTCTTTCAGGTCAAGTTTCGTGAAAATCTTAGCCCCAGCTACCCGATCTCTTAGTTCGGACATCAATGGTAGCGGGTGCTTGTTCAAGACTGTAATACGGTTGAGGTTTCGGTAGTCTACAACTAACCGAAGTTTACCGTCAGGTTTTGGAACGAACAGCACTGGTGCGCCCGCTGGGGATTTGCTTCTTGTGATTTTTCCTTGATCCATCATCATTTTAAGGTATTCCCTTAATGCGGCAAGCTGTTTTTCTGATAAGGGGTATATTGGGCCCCAGGGCGCTTTCGCGTCGTCCTTTAGTTCGATTTCATGATCGAACGTCCTCCGAGGCGCCAATTTTTCCGCCGTCTGAGGCAAAAACAGGTCCTTGTGTCGCCAATATTTTTGAGGTAGCGATCCCAAGACTATATCGTCGGGGCTTTCACTAGCGCCAATTCTTCCAATATAGGCAGCGTTTTCGTCAAAGACTACCGACTCATCGTATTCGAACATGTCGGCTATTCCTTCGTCTTCCTCCACACATTTCTCGCAACATTTTGCATCGAACGACCATCTTTTTGGGTCTTCGATGTGGGATATAGGATGTTCCTCATGCCACCAGCCGAATGGTATGATCATCCCGTACGATCCAAGTTCTGCTATTTCGCAGGTTATCTCAGACAGATGTCTATTTCTTCCTATTTCTAACCATAAGGGATGGGTGTAAAACTTCCCTCCGGAGACTGCTGCGGTCCCATCAAACCCATAAATCTTGACCGCATCCGACCGTTGTGTGAACGGTAATCGGTGTTCCTGTACCAATCTTTGATTGATGACGAACACATTAGAGCCTGAGTCTAATAGAACTTTAATTTTTTGTCGCCTATGGTTTAAAAAGAGGTAGGCGTCTCCCTCAGGGCAGGAATATCTTTTGGGTAGAGACGCGTAAAGCTTGCGTCTTCGCGGCTGTCCGCGATCTTCTTCTGGTTTTCGTTTAGACATTGTGTAACACGATGTTTGTTACCATGCCCGCACGGTTTCGACCATTGAGGTCTCCTCAGACAAACTGAATTTTTCTTGGTATATCGGGCAGCCCACTACTAGCGGTCTTTACCTCCTGCCGAGGAGTTCCCATACCTTCCACTTTTTCTACCTGTGGAACCAAACTTGGGGGTCTCTGCCATCGTCCAGATATCATGGGGACAAGAGCCGGGTGCGTAGGGCTGGTCGGCTGTCCCTTTGATAACCTTCCCGGGCTTATTATCCACCCTCGCTTAACCGTAGACAGTGTCCTCATTTTATCGGGTGCCCGTTCGGTACCAGCGCGGCACCTAAGAAGTAATAAATAGAGGTGAGGTTTAGAGCTCTTGTACCTGATGGTCGAAGATATGCTTCGTTCGCCTCCCTATGTTCTTCATCTTAGCCCTACTGTCGCTCCTGTCGGTACCCTTGGTGCTGTCTGTTTCCTGTCTAGGCTTTGGTCCTTATCGGAGACCTTTCAGATTCCAGGTCACGTGCCTGACTACCCTGACAAACATGTGTCCGGATCATTGGGGCGAAACATACGTTATTACCTTGGGAAGCATAGAGGCGCCGCCAATGTCACCATTGCTCTTTGTTAATCCTCTTGGCTCAACAAGAGGGACGCGTGTACTCCCACTCAGGTCGTCCAGCATGGTTGCTTGCCTCGCTTCGGTCTCCTGTTTTTGCCGTTGATTTCGATTCCTAGAGACCATGTGTCTACTAGACTACCCGAACACCGTCGTTGTCGGTACCTTTATGAAGACTTATGTGATTTCTTCGTCTTCGCCTAATTCCCACAGCCGGCTAGTGGTCCGGACCTGTCCAGCCTGTGCGGGTTTTCGAGGAGGCCGAGGTGGCTTGATAGACCTTGCTCGACTTGGACCCATTCTTAGCGGCCTTCGGCTGATTGTCGCTGCCGATATTTGAATGTTCCCGTAGCACGTTTTATATGTGTGGTTCTTTTTTCCACATCTCGTGCAATTGTTGTCCTTTTTGCTCGCATCTATAACGCTTTGCGAGATTCCTTGGTGTGCTTCAGACCAATTTGAATGCGTGATCGGAGCACTTCCTCCTAATTTCTTAGTCGGTCGTTCCGACTTGTGATCCTCACGTTTCCTTTTTCGTGAGGGTCCCCCACCTCCTTTTATATGAGCCTTATCTCTTCGTGGCTTATCAGATCTGTCGTCCTTTGAGGATTTATCCTTTGTATCCTTAGAGGAGGTGTGTCGGGAATTGCCTTCTTTCAGTAACTTTTTTCGGTACTGAAGGTCTTCTTCTGCCCGGCCAGCTTCTATTATTACATCTTCCCATTCCTCATCGGTGTCGAACTTCTGGAAGGAGATGCGGGTGAGGATGTCCTCGGGCAAGTTTCTTTCGACTGTCTCCCTCCATGATTCACCTGTCATATTGGCTTTGTTATTCAGGTTGTGCATGATTCGGAGGTAGGTTTGAATGTTGCCCTTGTATTTTACTTCCTTCATGTCCCGCAGGGCCTGTCGTCCTTCTTGTAGGGGCGCAAAAGCCTTTCCTATTTCGTATGAGAAGCGGGTCCAACTTCGAAAATTCCGATTTTGGGTTTCGCCCTGTAGCCCGTCCATTTTTCTTCGGTACCATATCGTGTATGGTGTTACTACCTTTCCCTTGGTACGGTTGAGGGCGTATATGACCCTTTCCCGGTCATCTCTCCAAATGTGAGGATTTCGGTCGAAGTAATCAATACATTGTTGAAGCCAAATGTGCACATCTTGGTGCTTTTCTCCTTCAAAGAGCGGTGGTGCCTCCGCTGGTCGTTTTGTGTTTACCACGAAGGCTTCCGCTAGGACATTTGCTAGGTCTGATTGTTCTGGGGTCAGACCCCTGCGGCGTCTTTCTGGACCACCGCCTTTTCTTCCCTTTCCTTCAGCGTCATAATCGCTGCCGTCATCATCGTCATCACTAGGGTATCCTCCTCCTAGTCCAGGTGGTGGAGTTGCGTCTGAGGTTCCTTCCCCACTAGCTTGAGGTTTTGCCACTTGTTTACCCTTTTCTTGTCTAGTGGGCCTGGAATAATATTCCTCGTCATCCTCTACCGATTCCATCCGTACACGCTTGCTAGCCTCCGGCTTGTCTTTCGGAGCCTCCTTCCTTCTGGAGGAAATGAGGAGTTCTTGGACCGCTTCGCCAATCTTTTTGAGCTCACCCTGTTGAGACGAGAGTGCCTCACGGGTCTTCTTTGCCTCGGTTTGGAAAAGCGCATCTCTTTCTTTGAAGGCACTATTTACCTTCCGGTCTCGGTCCTTCATTTCCTTTCGGATTTCTTCTACTGCTTGTTGTAGAAGAATGTCCCGTTCAAGCGTGGTCTGGTGTAACTGCGAGGTGATCCCTTCGTGATGTTCTTGTCTGGCAGCTTGTTGTGCCAGATTTTCCGCGATTTCCCTTACTATTCTTTCTTGTAGAGACTTTACTTCGGTCTCTACTCCCTGGCACTGCATCAACAGGACCCCTATATCCTGATTATGGAGTTCCTTTCCTTCAGCAATTTGTCTTTGAACTTCAAACAGCCGGAGCGCGTTTTCCTGTTGAGCTCCCGTGAGCTGGGCAAACGCTATGTTTGCAGAGTCGATAGAGGATGTAATGTCTCTCCGGACATCGCGTAATACCACTCCTACTCTTGCAGCTAGCCTTGCCAAGTCGGCTGCCTGATCCCTTGGCCTTGGAGTAGATGAGCGAGATGAGCTGGGGACACTTGATGCCTGTGATCCATCTCTTGGTGGACGCCTTATTCCCGGAGGAAGTGATGAAGGTTGGCTCGGCGCATTTTCACCTTCGCTCCCGGTATCCATCGCGTCTTTATCCTTTATCTTCTTGGGTTCTCTCCATGGTGCCGGCGATCCCGGACCTTCAGGATACCACCCTTTCGGTGGTTCTGTCATTCTTTCCTATAATAGGATCCTGTCTTAATGAGAGTTCGGGTGGTTCCCGAGCCTCCACGCCAAAGGTATAGTAGGTGTGAAGAAACTATCAGAGGATCCTTCTTCACTGGTGTCCCAGTCGAGGAAAGGTTTCCAAACGAATTCTGGCCCGTACCAGGTTTCGTAAAGCTTTTGAAATTGTTCCTCCGTAGGAACTAGAGTTGGGTCGGTATACCACGAGGGAGCTTCTTGTTCCAGAAATGGTATTTCTCGGAGCTCTGACAGACCGGATAACACTGACCTAATAGTAAGGTAGTGTACCTTGGTCGGTGGTTCGAATATTGAATTGGTTCGGGAGAGTTCCTCAAGGGTGTCTAATCCGACCGTATCATCAATCGCAGGGTAGTGTACCGTATCATCAATCGCAGGGTAGTATACCGTGCTTTCAACGGACTCGTCGTCTGCGTGACTCGAACTCATGCGCTTGCTTAGCGTAGAGTGGTGACCGACTTATTTAGTGAGCCTTGGTGACAAGGAGAGCTAACAATATAGTGTTAGGCGGAAGCCGTCTCTGAATAATTGTCGAGAAGACTTAGGCCTGAATCTTTCGTAATAGACGGAGATTTGTCTAGGAAGGCTCGGAACTGTTCTTTTCGTTTATGACTACTAAGAACTCGCTTAATCGATAAGGGAAATAATTTTATAAAGATTTGTAGGTAAAACAATGTTATATTGTTAAGGTCTCTTCTCCGTTGCTTATTGATGTCTAAAAGCTTGGGAGGCACTTCGATATTTATATCCCGCGTCTGAGTGTTCGCGGACTACATCTAATCCTCCTATAACTAAGTACCTATCCAAGGTTGTACGCTAACGTCTCATAGTCTTTAACAAGTGCGAACACTGTTTGACCCTGAACTTTCACACACCATCTTCGTTCTCATAAATTCTTTTTCCGTCTAGTCGTAGGATGCGACATTATCCTCGAATGACCGGTCTTCGATTTATAGAGACGAATAGACTTCGGTCTGAAACTTCAGTCGACTTGACTATCGTTCCAGTAGTCTCTTCCGATTTCACATAGTGGCCAACGTATGTGTCGGGTACCTATGCATAATGCAGGTCGCGTAGACGGTGTGTCAACACTCTTAAGTCTACCGCCTATTAGGTCTTCTGAGTCTGAGCAGCTTCCCCTCGGTCCGCCTTGCCTCAAAGAGAATCACCTCTCGAGGGATCCCGTCTCCAGGACCAACCAACATACAGCGGCCTTCAGATAGGTATTGGTGTCATATCTAACCCCTATGGCCTCTGGGGCACTGTAGGAGCAGTTGCGGATTTCCGAACCGAAAACGTCCCGTCACTTTCGGCCCATAGTTAGGATGCCCAACTTTGAAGCCTTAATAACTCAATGCGCCTCCGACGGATTTCCTCCGTTCCACTTCTCAGAGGTACCCAGAGGTGCCCTCTTATATATCCTGCGAACAGCTTCCGGTCGGACGGACGGCAGCGACGTATATGGTGTTATGAAGTGGGCTTCATTGAAGTGACATTTTAGTCATAGGACGCAACTCTTCGAAATCTCGCTAAGGACGTGCGGGCCCCAGAACGGGGCCGGAGGGGGGTGTTAGGCTCTCGATAAATGAGGGTCTGTGCGCAGTTACCCTACCGAGAGGTCTGTGCATTTTCTTTATGCCTAACACATATACCCTGCTCAGTTTGGAAAAGGGTCCATGCCACTAACCCGAAGATCCTCACCTCGCGCCTGGGACCCCTCCTCCATTATGGCGTTCACCCCTCATCTCTCAAACAGGCCAATGGCATTGTTCTCGACAAGCCTGGCAAGGCCACCTATGACATGCCAGCCTCATTCCATATCATCGTCCACCTCCAAACCCTATCCAAGATCCTGGAGCATGTGGTAGCTGTAAGGCTAGCCACAGTTGCTCAGGCTTTTAGCCTCGTCCATCCTAACCAGTGCGGTTCACTTTCCAACATTAGCATTTTCGACGCCCTAGCTACCCTCTTGATAGTAATCGATAGGTCCAACGTTATAGTTCTGGAGGCAAAGGTATTCCTATGCAATACATAACACTAACCAGCATGATGGGTAGTGTCTCTTTATATACACTTTCTCTATACCTATGTGTAGTGATAGCTAAGCCCTAACATGATGTGTGACTGCTTTATCCCATGAGCCCTATCATCTCATAATACTATGCAGACTGTGACCTATTACATAGTCCTATCTCCTAGTACCATATCTTTCTACCTTCATCACTCCCCCTGATATGGTACTATAAATTGGCCTGAAATGTCAAAAAACCTCCAATATTGTATACTACTAAGCACTTTTCTTAAACCATTGGCTTTCAACTCCCAAGTACATATAATTTCTATCCTCCTCTTCCCACCTTTTACCATTCCCTGTAAACTATCGTATCTATTCCCAAAATGTCCTATAGTTACTCCATGATAACAACATATGGAATGATTTTTACATCTAATCTCTTTTTATGTTCAACTTATAAGCTGATATCTTCTTCCTCTTTCAGACTATTTGATCTTTTCGTACAATCTTGGCCATGGCCCAACTGTATGGAGCATTCTCTTTCTCAGGTCCCGCCATCTCTTTGATAGTAGCTGCCTGGAGGCCACTTGCTCCTTCACTTTTCTCACAGCAAGCTACTTCCTGGATGTATCTATCACTTTTGTTATAGCCACATCATCTCGTGCAAGCTTATATCCCTGCCCTAAGTCATCAAAGGTACCTTTCAAATCCTGCCTTGCTGACCTTCTGAGGTTTACTCCGTGACCATCAACAACCACTTCATTTAAATGAGGCAATGCAGTGAGTACGTGCCTCAACTCAGGCTTTGAATCAACAGTAACAGTCTTCCAGTATAGTATTACTGGTTGCTGTGAGGGAACTGGGAAGTGATACTTGTGGAATCCTTCCCTCTCATGTCTTGGTGTAGTCCTTGTATGTCCAAGTAAGACTTGTATATTAATATCCTCTGCCATCCTGCCCTCTGGTATTTGAATACAACTCCGTCTGGAAGTATCTTCTAATATTCCACTTCGAGTATACTGGCCATTGTTGACTCTTTGATCTGGAGCTTTCCTTTTGTTGCTTTCTGTTACAAAATGACTTGCTGGAAACCAGGAACTTGTGGTCATGACTTTCTCTTCTTCAGGCTGGTCAGGAAGTGCCCATACTGGGGACTCCAAATATTGTACCTCCAGTTGTTCCTGGGGCTGAGTGAAATACAGCTCTTACTCTGCTTATGTACTTATCTTCCTTGCCCTTTCATATCCTTGCACATCCTCTTAGGGCCCAGTAAAACATAACCTTTGATTGGCAGGAGTATATATCATCCTAGTCATAGCCTTTCCTCCTAAATGCACTTCGGAACCGGCAAAACCCAATCTTTGGTTTGTTGAATTCCTCAACTTCCTTGTCCTTTCCTGCCTTTCCATATCCTCCTGGGGCCCAGCACAATTCAACCTTTGGTTTGTTGTAGCATGAATCATCTTAGTTGTCTTCTTTCCTCCCATGTCCTCTTGGGAACTGGTGAAACATAATTGTTGATCCATTGGATACCTCATCTTCCTCATCCTTTCCTGACATGCTAACTGCTCCTGAGGCCCAGTATAATATATTCCTTTTTTCATTGTTGTACTTATCCCACCTTGGTCTTTCCTTCCTCTCTAATTCCACTTTGGGCCCAGCATAACACAACCTTAGTTTGTTGGGGCCCTAATCCTCCTATTCCACTTCTTTCCTCTCCCTTCCTCCTTTTTCCACCAACATTTAGCAGCTCTATGACCAGCCTTGCCACATGTCCAACATTGAATCTTGTAATGGATGGTGCTAGTACGAGGTTCATTGAAATCCAATCCCTCACGATGGAATATAGCCTTAACATTATTCGTTGGCTTGGTTTTTATGTAGAGTTTGGAAACGGAATTGCAAGCTTGCTCACAGTGGAAATTAGCTTCAGCAACTTCTAATTGTGCAACCAACTCTCTTGTGGTGCATCCTTTGGATGATATTCTGGATTGAATAATCTGCTTAGTTGTTGTCCACGGAGCTGATTTAGGAAGACCATTAAGGAGGAAGAAGGAATGTTGTTTGTCATCAATTGATTTACCACAGAGTACAAGTTGACCAATGCGTATCTGTAACTGTGTTGCAAACTTTTGAACACTTCCACAGTCTTCCAGCTTAAGCTCATACAGTTCCTGATAAAGATAGTTCACTTCAACCTTCAGGAACTGTACAAAATCCTGTTGCAAAGCATTCCAAAGAATTGTGGGATTGTCATATTGATCAGAAGAAAAATCGTGAATTATATCCTCAGAAATGGCAAGACAAATGCAAGTACTGGCTCTCAACTCGCGGTTCTGGTAGTCGTTCCATTCCTTCCAAATTGTGGGGTCGGATTCGCAGATTCCTGGCCTTGAGGCTTCCTGTTCTTCATCCCTTGTCATCCTCTAGAGCCCTTGATAACACAACTGATCCTTCATTCTTAAAGGCCAGAGCTGATAATTTCCTCTATTCAGCTTTTCAAAGGTCATTCCTCCCTGACCTGACACAAAGTTTGTAGTAATGTTGTCCATGTTATAATAATTCATCCAAAGTGTTACTTGCTATGGCTGACAACGCTCATAACCTGATAGCAATCGATAGGTCCAACGTTATAGTTCTGGAGGAAAAGGCATTCTTATGCAATTCATAACACTAACCAGCATGATGGGTAGTGTCTCTTTATATAAACTTTCTCTATACCTATATGTAGTGATAACTAAGCCCTAACATGATGTGTGACTGCTTTATCCCATGAGCCCTATCATCTCATAATACTATGCAGACTGTGACCTATTACATAGTCCTATCTCCTAGTACCATATCTTTCTACCTTCATTACCTCTCTCACGAAGTACGGCTGGCACACAGCATGGGCCTCTGTTGCTCCACACTGTTCCTTGATGTCAAGCGGGGCTTCAACAACGTCGACTCGGCTGACCTCTGTGGAAAACGTCGCGAGAAAGGAGTACAGCCCTACCTCGTCTCATGGGTCCGATCCTTCCTGCACGGCCGGCAATGCCGGCTCCTCAACCAAGGGTTCCCTAGAGTGTTCTCCCCAGTCCAAGTCGGCACTCCTCAGGGGTCACCTGTCTCCCCCCTATTTTTTCCGATTTATGTTTCCTCCCTCCACTTACTGGTCCCCAATGGCATAATCCTCTCTTATGTGGACGACTTCGCTATAACAGTGGCATCACCATCTTACCAACGTAACGTACAAAACCTTCAAGCTGTGGCAACCTCCCTCACCTCAAAAGGTCGACGTATCGGAGTTGCCCTCTCCCTCCCCATGACAGAACTCATGCACTGGATGACTCCTCAATAAAGAGGGCCTCCCTGTCCCCTCCCCGTCTCAGTGGACTCGATCCCCTACAAGCCGGCCCAGGTACTTTGGTGGCGGAGCTACTGGCTCGAACCCGCCACCCCCGCTTTGTATTGCGCCACCTCTTCCCACCTCACAAGATGGCTCAACCTGGCTGAGGCTGCTCTCCCTACAATAGACCGCCTATCACGGCTAGGCAAAGGGGCTCGCCCCACACTTATGCCATCGACTCGCCTCCTCCTTAGTCCACCCCATCCTCCTCTATGGCTGTGACCTACTCTCTACCAACTCCAAGATGCTCGACAAGATAAGCGCCTTCTGGCACCGGATGCAATGGTGGGTTACCAACTGTTTCTTCTCTACTAACATGACCATCCTTCACTGTGTGGCCTCCCTCTCTCCTATTTACCTCCTGATTAAACATCTCCAACGCCTGGCGGCAGTCCGCCTTGTTTGCCTCCCACTAGAGATTAACCCAGCGACTGCCCGCCTTGACCACTCTGTCCCAACCACGTTCCGCTTCTAAGACTCCGTTGCCGTTACAACCACAGCGAAAGAAAAAACCACACCAAATTTTTCGCCGAGCCCTCACCTCATTGGTCAACCACCAATTATCACCGCTTCACCCATCCTTTTTCCCCACTTTTACAGACAAATCATCGCACTTTATTTGTTATTCCATCACCACTATCAACTGAGTCCCTTATACAACCCCCTTGATGTCGCGCAGACCCTTGGGCAAGGGTAGGGGTGGCAAGAACCCTCTTGCTAGCCCCTTTCACCTACCAGAATCCCACCAGACCAGAGGAACATCAATCCTCCCCACCTCGCCTGACGACACCCAGATGGAAGAGGATACCCCTTCCCCTGTCCAAACAGTCGCACCCCCGCCAGATTCAGAAGATGCCTGGGAAAAGGCAGTCAATGAACACGTCACCTATCTACAAGAGGAACTACAAACCATGAAGACCTGCTACTGCGAACTCAAAGATACCCTCAAAGCCATGGAAGCACACATGCTAGTAGTGCAGGAACGACACATTACAGACACCAAAGACCTCCAAGCCAAAGTGGCAGCCCTTACCTCTCAAGTCGCACACCTTGTTGCTCAACCACAGCATAGCAACACCACCTTCGCCAACACCCAACCTCCTCCCACCCACCCACCACAGCAAACCTGGGCCCAGAAAGCGGCCAGGACCCTCCCTAGCAAGCCCCCAGCACACTCACCAAACAAAACTGCCACTACTCCAGTTTTGACCAAACGCGACCGTACGATTGTCATTGAGAGAGATGGCACAGCACTCCCTGACGACATCCACACCCTCACCATAAGGAACGCTTTCAACACTGCAATTAAGAGACCTCTTATTGCAACCATTGAGTTTACCCCAAACCACCATGTCCTTCTCCTTACCAAGGACAACATCACGGCTGCCCAAGTCCTCAAACAACACAGAACAGCAATTGAGGAAACAGCAAGATCCACCATACCTGCCGCTACTGGCCTCAGACAGGATGAAGTCTGGCATAAGGTCATCATTCACGGCATCCCCACCACTGTCCCCTCTACTCCTGAAGGATTCAACACAGTCAAGTCAGAGATTGAAGAGTTCAACACTGGCATCCACCTCCCCCGCCCACCCAGATGGCTCACCACAGACACCCAACGCACAGGCAAAGCAGCATCCACCATGGTTATCACTATTGCCGGCAAAGACAACACAGACAAAGCCCTCAACAGAGGCCTCTCACTCTTTGGCAAAAGGTTCAAGGTGCAACGGTACCTCACCTTTGGCCCAGACACCCAGTGTTCCAGATGCCTTGCATTTGGTCACCACCCTACCCAGTGTACGGGCACTACCTACTGTGCAATCTGCACCCATGAGCACCCTACCTACCTTCACACTTGCGGCAGGTCTGATTGTCCCACCAAAGGCAAAGCCTGCATCCATACCACCATCAAGTGCAAGAACTGCAACGAACCTCACATGGCAACTTCCAAGGAGTGTGCAACATACCTGGCGGCAAACCAAGTGGCTGCTGAGAGGCGGGCAAAGGCTAATTAGGTTTCCTCTTACTTGTATTTCATTTGTTTTATTTGTTAGGCTTAAGGCGGGTGGGAGGATTTCATTTGTAAAAGGGGTTGTTAGCGTTATGACAGGGGGTCCAATCAAAAGTTGCTACTAACATTTAGGAGACGGATATCAGGGACCAGGCACGGGTGGCGTGTCATTTTGTATGTTAGTTGCCGCTTCATAGCCTCTGGCTCCATAAGCGTAATGAATTATAATAATAATAATAACGTTCCGCTTCTGGGCTCCCGACTCTCTTCGTCTCCCTGGTTCCGTCCAAGGCCGCCACCCTTGGGCTTGTCCCAATTACACCCCCCTTAGGTTGTTCACAAAGATGCCCTCCCTACCCAATCACTGCCACCTACCTGTTGATGCGGTCGCCCACTGTGTTTTCTTCATAATCGCTGGCCCCAGAGACCCTCTCCCCCTGGTAAACTCTCTCCTCCTCCCCCCCCTGGAGATAGCCCCGGTCAGGGCCCCTGCCCTCTACGCCTCCCTCAAATCTAGGTGCCACGAAGAGCTCCTCATCTCTTGGCGCCTTCTCTCGCCTCCTCCGCCATACTACCTCTATGGTCCTACCCTCCGCCCGCACCCTTTCCTGAGTTTGGGCCGTTTCCTCTCTGGCCGTCTCCACCAAATGTGTACCGGCAAAAGCTATTTGGTCGCCCTCCCTTCGTGGCACAATGCGGACCCCTCTCCCACCTGCCCCTGATGCGAGGAGGGAGATGAAATGTTCGAATACAACCTCCTACACTGCTCAGCCAAGTCTGCCGCGTGATATTGCCACATTCAAGCGATAACGGATATTGGACCTGACTCTCCCTTTTAGACCTCGATCTCGTCCCTTGTGGGCCTCAGTCGTTACCTCACCGCCACCAGAACTGGATTTTGCCCGGACATGTATGCACACTATGGCCCCAACCTGCCCTCACTATCCCCCTCTCCTTCCCCCTCTGCCTCATCTCGGTTGTCGTTGGCTGGGTCGCCAAATGGTCTAAGTGGTGGAAGGTCTGCTGTTTGATTTCTTTTGCTTGTTATGAATTTTGGAATTTTTCGTTACAATACTAGTTAGTTAGTAGTTTTCCTTTATAAGGTCTGTGTAGGCAATGCGTCAGTTATTGGACGCCATCGGAGGAACTGGTTTTGATTTTTTCCTTTGTTACTTGATTTAATTTTGGGTTTTGTTTCTGCCATAGCTAGCGCTGCATGAATGTTCTTGTACCTTACACAAACAATGAATATATGATAAAAAAAAAAAAAAAAAACCGACCAAAGGCTGCATACGTGATATATAGGAGGGAACCTCTGGCAAGTCCTGGGAAGTGTAACGACGTGAATCGGTCAAGTACTCAGGGAGTTACTAGGCTTCAAAAATGCGACATCTTTGGTACGAGTCGCAAGTAACGCGGCATTTTCGTGCCAGGTTATGATGTTAAATGTTAGAGGTTCCAAGTTAATGAACCAATACAATTATATCCATCCTCTGTCTATTGAGAGAGTCTAGAGATCCTCCTGGTAGGCATTGCGTGAAGAGCCAATAGGTCTTAAGGAGTGTTGTAACCATGCTATGGGTAGTGTCACCGTTGCGGCAATTATGACTAATACATCTCCGTGACTAACCCCCACTAGGTAGACTGATCAGGAGTTGCTGACCAAGGGAATATGAGCATGTTCTATATACCAGCTGCCACTACTCCAAAAACTGTCAAATCTCATCAAAATTCTAACTACAATCTGCTATCAGACAGGTGAATTATGTTGTTACTTTATAAAAATATAAGCTGTTTTTTCTAAAGAGGAATTTGGGTAAGTGATATTTCATGATTAATGCAGAAATTGGAATATATTCAGACTATTATTTGTGAAAAATATTTCTTCTTGAATGAGATGGTAGTCCTAGTAATTAAGAATATTCACTAGAAATTTGAGGAGGTGCAAGTAATTTTTAAGGTCAAGCAACAGTTTGTAAAATATTGTATAATAATAATACTGTAGGGTATAAGTCTACCAAATATAAATTCCATTGAGAATTTAATTATCACGATTCTAATCTGACATAGTAAGTTTCCTTTATTATGAAATTGATTTATGAGTTTCCTTTGTTATAAGTTTGATTTACGTTATGATTTACTTTCACGCACATGACCTATTCAGAGGCATGTGATTATAAGAGGAGGCTACGCAACGAGGTTGACTGCAAGGCAGACTCGTTGGGTTGTTATTATTATGTTTCATGCACAAGACCTATTTAGAAGTTACATGGCTGCATCAGGAGGCTATGCAATGAGGCTGTGCACAAGGCAGACTAGTTAGAGTTTATGTTATGTTTTATGTTATGTTTCACGCACATGATCTATTCAGAGGTCATGATACTGCGCAAGGAGACTACGCAAGGCAGACTAACAAGGCAGACTACCTATAATTTGATTTAAAAGTGGGTTGAGGAAAGAACTATATCAGGAAGCCTTAGGGACGAGTTAGATAGTGTGGTGCCAGCCCATCTACTCTGAGACAAACTCTTGCTCTCCTGTTCACAACTCCTCTCCGCCCCCGTCCTCGCGTCCCAACCGAGACCCTCCAGACAGCCACTCGTTCCTCCTCCAGGGCTAGTCTCCCCCCCGCACATGGGGACACTGACCCAGCCCGCTCCTTCAACAACCCCTCCAGCTTGTCCGGGTAAATGCCTTCTCCCGACTCTCCTCTTCCCATGCCGTCTAGCAGGGAATCTGGCCTTTTAAACCTCTCCTTTATTCAACATAACAGCTAGGGTAGCTGGGATGTTTTTCTTTCCTTGTTTCAGAGTTTTTCTGCTTTGCCCTCGTTACCTGCGATTTTGGCCATACAGGATCCCCCTGTGTGGCGCAATCGATTACCTTCCATTCCCAGTTATAAATGTTTTTCCCCTCCTTCCTCTTTTGGCAAGCCACGTGTGACCTGCTACGCTCTTTTGTCCTTTCTGGAAGTTGTTTCCCTTTTGCCTGTATGTGTGAACCAGTCTGCCAATGTGATAGTAGTTGACTTGTTCTGCGACCTGGGCTTCTGCTCCTCCTCACAAACCCACCTTAGGATGTACAATGTGTACATCACTCAAGGCGCTTCTGCCCATATCCGCATTGTTCCCCCTGAGCTATGCTTTCCTGACTTGAGTTTTCCTGTTTTTGTTGTGTGGAATTTTAACCTCCACCACCCCCTGGCCCACCCCTTGAGGGTTTTATCTTCTACTGAGCTCGGAACGTTGGTTCCCTATTTTCAGCTGGCTTCGTTGCATGGCTTTTCCCTACTTAATACCCTAAGTGTGTTCACTTGTTTTCTTTTCGCCTCTGTCGGCAGACCCTCTGTTCTTGACCTGTCCTTCGCCAACAGTACAGCAGGGTAACTCTTTTCAGAGTGGGCTATCCCGCTCCCGTCGACTGGCTCTGACCACGACCCTATTTGTTTATTACTTTCCACCCCTTTGTTGTGCCCCCCTGCCCCTACACCTGCTTGGGCCAAGACCAACTGGCCTGCCATTGGTGATGACCATAAGTTGTTTGTTGTTTCTCCCCCACTCACCCTCCCAACTCTGTCCTCGGCTATGGCCTGGTTCGACAGGAATGTTGACCGCCTTCGCACAACCCCTCCTCTTCACACCTCCCTTCACCATATGTCGACCCG
Source organism: Tuber indicum (assembly GCA_006112555.1). NCBI lineage: Eukaryota > Fungi > Ascomycota > Pezizomycetes > Pezizales > Tuberaceae > Tuber > Tuber indicum. Next base: position 23,258 of record VBSK01000037.1, read on the forward strand.
GTCTAAGCCCCGGTAGTTGCCTCTCTTTTCTTCTCTCAGGATCTCCTTTTATGGTTCGACACGCCTGGCCCGCAAAACTCCAAGTGAGAGCTCCCAGGCTGAGGCCCACTCAGCCCGCAACGGCTATTTTAAGGCCATCAAGTAGGCTAAGTGCAAGTACCAAGATGAATTCCTCTCCTCCGCAACCCCGAAGACTGTTTAGACAGCCAAACGATTTGCGATGTGACGTCCTCCCGACCGTTTCCCTTCTTTTCCGGATGCTGACACTCCGTCTGCTGTCAACACCTCCCTCCTGGCTCACTTTTTCCCTCCCAGGAAGTCTCCCTCCCTCCCTACTATCCCGCACCCCTACAAAGACCTCGACACCCTCACTAAAGAGGAGGTCTCCAAAGCCCTGACCTCTAGCTCGAACTCATCTGCACCAGGTCTCGACCATATCCCCTACTCGGTTTGGAAGAGAGTCCATGCCACCAACCCAAAGATCCTCACCTCCCTCTTAGGACTCCTCCTCTTATATGGCTTTAACCCCTCATCCCTTAAGCAGGCAAATGGCATTGTCCTCGATAAACCCGGTAAGGCCTCCTACGATACACCAGCCTCCTTTCCTATCATTGTCCTCCTCCAAACCCTCCCCAAGATCCTGTAGCGTGTGGTGGCTGTAAGGCTAGCCGCAATTGCTTTGGCTCTTGGCCTCGCCCATCCTAACCAGTGCAGTTCAGTTTCCGGCATGGGCACTTTCGATGCCCTAGCTACCCTCTCTCACGAAGTCTAGCTGGCACACAGCATGGGCCTCAGTTCCTCCACATTGTTCCTTGACGTCAAAGGTGTCTTTGACAACGTTGACTATGCTGCCCTCTGCGGAAAGCTTCGTGAAAAAGGCGTTCAGCCCTACCTCATTTCATTGGTCCGATTCTTCCTGCATAGCCAGCAATGCCACCTCCTATACCGGGAGTCCCCTAAGGTGCTCTCCCCAGTCCAAGTTGGCATCCCTCAGGGCTCGCCTGTCTCCCCACTCCTCTGTTTGATTTATGTTTCCTCCCTCCACTTCCCAGTCCCCAATGGCAAAATCCTCTCTGATGTCGACGACTTCGCTATAACAGTGGCTTCACCCTCTTACCGGCGCAACTTTCAAAAGCTTCAAGCTGTTACGACCTCCCTCACATCCAAGGGTCGACGCATAGGAGTCGCCTTCTCCCTTCCCAAAACAGAACTCATACACTGGAGAACGCCTCAGCAAAGAGGTCCTCCCTCTCCCCTCCCCGTCTCAGTAGACTCAGTCCCTTATAAGCGGGTCCAGGTACTTCGGTGGCAGGGCTACTGCCTCGAGCCCATGATCCTCGCGTTGTATCATACCACCTCTTCCCTCTTCACAAGGCGGCTCAAGCTGGCTGAAGCTGTTCTCACTACAATAGACCGCCTTTCACGGACAGGCAAAGGGCTCGCCCCGTACTGGTGCTATTGGCTCCCCTCCTCCCTCGTCCATCCTATTCTCCTCTATGGCTTTGACCTGCTATCTCACAACTCCAAGATGCTCAACAAGTTGAGGGCCTTCTGGCACCGAATACAGCGGTGGATTACCAACTGTTTCTCCTCTACCAACACGGCCAGCCTCCCCTGCAAGGCCTCCCTCGCTCCTATCAACCTCCTGATTAAACACCTTCAACGCCTGGGGGCAGTCCAACTCATCTTCCTCCCACCGGAAATCAACCCCGCAACCACCCACCTCGATCACTCTGTCTCGACCATGTCCCCTTTCTGGGCTCCCGACTCTCGTCGTATTCCCGGTTCCGTCAGAGGCCGCCATCCTTGGGCCGGTCCCAACTATACTCCCCTTAACGTAGTTCACCAAGCCACCCTCTCCGCCCAACTGCCACCACCTCCCTGTTGATGCGGTCGCCCACCATGTCTTCTTCATAATTGGGGGCCGTAGCGACCCCCTCCCCCCGACAAACTCTCTCCTCCTCCCCCCTCTACAGATAGCCCCGGTCGGGGCCCCTGCCCTCTACGCCTCCCTCAAAGCCAGATGCCGCGAAGAGCTCCTCACTTCTTGGCACCTTCTATCACCTCTCCTGCCATACTACTTCTTTGGTCCTACCCTCCGCCCACATCCCTTTATGGGTCTGGGGCACTTCCTCTCTGGCCAGCTCCACCAAATGCGCGCTGGCAAAAGCTACTTAGCCACACACCCCTCGTGGCACGATGCGGACCCCTCTCCCTCCTGCCCTTAGTGTGAGGAGGAAGATGAGACATTTGAACTGGCCTTCGTGCTCTGCTTAGCCAAGTCTGCCACCCAGTGTCGCCACCTCTAGGGAATAATGGATATCAGACCTGTGTCTCCTCTTTGGACCTCGATCCCGTCCCTTGTGGGCCTCGGTCGTTACCTCACCACCACCAGAACTGGTTTTCCCGCGGACATGTATGCACACTGTGCCCCCAACCTGCCCTCTCTATCCCCCTCCCCTTTCCCCTCTGCCTTGCCTCAGTCATCATTGGCTGGGTCGCCAAGTAGTCTACTCGGTAGATGGTCTCTTGTTTGATTTCATTTGCTGGTTGTTATGAGTTTTTGATATTTTTCTGTTACGATTCCAGTTGGTTGGTTAGTAGTTTTCCTTTATAAGTCCTATGTAGGCTCTGTGTTGGTTAATGGACGCCACAGGAGGAATTGGTTTTGATCTTTCCTTTGTTAGTTGTTTTGATTTTGGGTTTTGTTTCTCCCATAGCTAGCGCTGCACGCATGTTCTTATACCTTATACAAACAATGAATATATGATATAAAAAAAAAAAAAAAAAAGGACGTGTTAGTTAGTCAACGCTCCGCGCCCTCTGTTTTCCTGCCCATAACTTTGTTACGCATTCTCAACACCATCACGTCTGATATAACTCCACACTTCTGCACATGTACTACCTCCGCACTTAGGCTTCCAGTCTTTGCCTCGCGTCCCAATGTCTAACATTGGTTCTGCCGACTCCTACAGAGCTAGCTCTGCTATGCACCTCCACTGCACAGTCTACGCAATCCCGGCTCTTCTGCAATCCCTAGAACCCATCCTAGGTGAAGCTTTCTCCTCCGTTCCTCCTCTCCTCTACTCCGACCTTTACGATCGCAGTACCGGCGAAGCTGTCCTCAACCCCCTTCTAGTGGCAACTCTGAACAGGCTCGCCTCCACGAACAAATGCATCGATGTCCTCTCTACAAAGGTCCAGGAGCTGTCTAATGGCGTTTCGGCGGCTCAGGTCCCCTCCCTTTCATTCCTCGCCCCTATCGAATCAGTCTTGCGTGACTTGTCACAAAAGCTCTGTCAACCACTGCCCCCATGTCAGCAGGCCCCGGCCCTGCCAGCTCTGCCCCGTACCTAAACTGGAAAGGAAGTCCCTCCCTCAGCCCCACCTCCCCAATCCAACACGGCACAAGCCCCTGCCGTCCTACACCCTGAGCAGTCCCCTCCCCGCGCACCCTTTTATTAGGTGGGTACGATTGTGGACAGATACGACCTCGATACCTCCTCTTATGACACCGTTACCAAGAAAAACTACTGCAACTCTGAGGCCTACGCAGTCAAAAACCCCAACTCATGGGAGACTCGGACCTTCCGTGATGGCAAATACCCCCCCCTCTCAGAGTGAATCCCTGGTAACATGGATCTGACCTATTTGCGCCCCCTTCACTCGTTCATCCTGGCTGCTGCTGCCGGAGGCCGGAAGAAGATCAAAGGGCCCAAGGCGAAACCACCCTCCGCTGCACAAATCGCATCAGATATAATAGCCCCTCCTGTTAAAGAGGCTCCCATCCTGCCAGCAGCTCAGCCACGTTTTTTCGCCCCTTGTTCCTCTCCCGCCCTGCATCCTAAAGCCGATAGAATATCAGCAACCCTCGCCAACATTGCTGTGTCAGTCTTCCACGAAGCTAACTGCCCACTGCCCCTCACCTTCTAAGCCCGGGCTAACTACAGAGGCTCTGTCACCCTCTCCGTCCTCGACCCCTGCGCTCCTGCCACATCCTACGCCCCATACTACCAGGCCCTAACCAACCGCCTCAATCAGCTTTCCCTGGTCGGTGACAATGCCTACCGGCCATTCCGTCCTGCCCCCAACGAGACCCAACTCGCCATCCACTCCCTCCTCCTCGCCTACCTCCCAGAAGACCAAGACAACCTCCTTTCACTCCTCTAGGAGTCAGTCCACAATGCCACAGGTGTTACCATCTTCTCCGCCTGCTACCTCAACTGCGACCTGGAGTCCAAGATGTCCAAGTCCGCTACCTCCGTCGTTGTCACCATCGCTCCCGAGGACATTAATGCCATGGGAACCTCTATCCACCTCTTCTCCAGAAGGCGTTACGTTGAGCAAGCCTTCTCCTTCAACCGATTCACCCAGTGCTGGAACTGCTGGAAGTTCAGCCATCAGGCCCCTAGATATAAGCTGGATGACCCGATATGTCCAATCTTCTCCCTCTCGCACACACGTTCAGCGCATCGCTGCCAGAACCCCACCTGCCCTAAAGCGGGCAACACCAAAGCGGTCCTTAACAGCTGCCCCTCCTCGACTGCTTCCTGCCCTAACTGTGGGGAACCTCACTCCACTACTGACCGAGACTGTACAGAACAACCTACCCCAATTACCAGTGACCCTCCAGTCCCACCCCAGCTAGCCGAGGAATCCAAGAACGACATGGATGTCGGCGCTAAGGGGGCCGTGAGTAACTCTGCACTCGCGACTCCAAGACAAACTCTCGCCCCACTCTTCGCCACCCCTCGCCACTCCCGCCCACAGGCACCACCAGAGAAACCCCATACTGCTACTTGTTCCTCCTTCAGGTCCAGCCTCCCCCCAGCCCAAGGGGATACTGACCCCGCCTGCACCTTTTTCCACCCTTCCGGCCTATCCGGGTAAATGTCGATCCCCAACTCTAGCACTTGCGATCCCTCTCGCGAAGGCCCACGCCTTTCAAGTTTATCCTTTATTCTACATAACAGCCTGGGTAGCTGGGATGTTTTTCTTTCTTTATTTTAAAGTTTTTCTTCTTTGCCCTCCATGCCTTCTGTGGTGGCCATACAGGACCCTCCTGTGGTGCGGGCATGCTTACCTTCTTTTCCCGGATATAAATGTTTTTCCCCCCCAGATTCCTTTGGCAAACCACATCTGGCTTGCTACCGCTTACTGTCTTTTCTCGAGATTGTTTCCCTTTTACCTGTGTGAATAGGCCAGTCCGCTAACACTATAGCGGTTGACTTGTTTTCTGACTCAGGCTTCTGGTCATCTAAACAAACCCTCCTTCCTGTATACAATGTGTACAACACTCAAGGTACCTCTGCCCATACCCGTCTTGTTTCCCCTGATTTATGTTTCCCCAATTTGGATTTTCCTGTTTTTGAGCTAGAAGATTTCAACATCCACCACCGCCTGCCTGACCTATTGAGGGTCTTTTCTTCTACTGAACTGGGCACATCGTCTCCTTATTTTCAGATGGCCTCGTTTCATAATTTTTCCCTTCTGAACACCCCAGGGGTGTTTACTTATTTTCCTTTTTCCTCAGTGGGCAGGCCTTCGGTTCTCAACCTCGCTTTCGCGAACAGGACTTCGGCCCAGCTTTTTTCTTAACGGACCACCTCCCTTCCCTCTACTGGCTCTGACCATGTTCCTGTTTGTCTCTTACTTGCAACTACTTTACTACACCACCCCTCTCCCTCCCCTGCATGGGCCAAGACCGACTGGCTGGCCCTCAGCGATGCCCTCAGACTGTTTGTTGTTTCTCCCCCTCCCTCCCTCCCTACCTCTTCATCTTCCATGGCCTGGTTCGACAGGAATGTCGACTGACTCCGGACAACTCTCCTCCTCCACACTCTCCTCCACCGCCTATCCACTCACTCCAAACCCTGGTGGTCACCCCTCCACTCCTGCTTAAGATCATCCTTCCATGCTTCCACATGACAGGTCCGCATGGCCCCTACTTAGGCCTCCCTGATAGAGGCCCGTGCTGCCCGCAACTCCAACTTTAAGGCGATAAAGAGTGCAAAACACACATACTGGGATGACTTCTTCTCCTCCGCGACTCCTAAAACTGTATGGAACACTAAACGCTTTGCACTAGTACATCCTCCTGACCGTTTCCCATCGTTTCCCGATGTTGACACCCAGTCTCACATCAACTATGCCCACTGCTCTCACTTCTTGCGTCCCAGGGTTCCTATCCCCCCCCCCCCGGGCCATCCTTCATCCCTTCAAAGACCTTGACGCGCTCACAAAGGAGGAGGTCTCTAAAGTACTTACCTCCAGATCTAGCTCTTCTACCCCAGGGCCTAACCTCGTCCCATACTTGGTCTGGAAAAGAGTCCATGCTCCTAATCCGAAAATCCTCACCTCCCACTAGGGGCCCCTCCTCACATACAGCTTCCACCCCCCCTCCTTCAAACAGGCTAACGGCATCGTCCTAGACAAACCTCGCAAGGCCTCCTATGATACCCCATCCTCTTTCAACATCATTGTCCTCCTCCAAACTCTGTCCAAGATCCTGGAGCATGTGGTAGCTGTCAAGCTAGCCGCAATTTCTTGGGCCCTCGGCCTTGTCTACCCTAATCATTCTAGCTCTCTCTCCAGTATGGGGACTTTTGCCGCCCTGGCAACCCTTTCCCACGAGGTCCACCTTGCCCATAGCATGAGCCTCTGTTCCTCCACACTGTTCCTTAACATCAAAGGAGACTTTGACAACGTTGACTTAACTGCTCTCTGCGCCAAACTCCGGGAGAAGGGAGTCCAGCCATACCTGATCTCCTGGGTAGACTCCTTCCTCCATGGCCACCAGTGCTGCCTCCTTTACCGAGGCTCCACCAAGGTCCACTGCCCAGTGCAAGTCAAAACGCCCCAAGGATCACCTGTCTCGCCCCTTTTATTTCTCATTTACGTTTCCTCCCTCCACTTTCCGGTCCCTAATGGGATAATCCTCTACTATGTTGACGACTTTGCCATAACCGTGGCCTCACCCGCCTACCAGCGCAACATCCAGAAGCTTTAGTCTGTTGCAACGTATCACGGATGTGACAGGTAGCTCAGGATTTCGCACATGACTCGATTATGAGTCATGGGTCTTGCGCATATGACTCGCTTGAGTCATATGACTTGTTTATGTTATGATTTGTTATGTTTCGCACATGACTCGATTATGAGTCATGGGTTTCACGAGTATGACTCATTTGAGTCATATGACTTGTTTACGTTATGATTTGTTATGTTTCGCACATGACTCAATTATGAGTCATGGGTTTCGCGCGTATGACTCATTTGAGTCGTATGACTTGTTTACGTTATGATTTGTTATGTTTCGCACATGACTCAATTATGAGTCATGGGTTTCGCGCGTATGACTCATTTGAGTCATATGACTTGTTTACGTTATGATTTGTTATGTTTCGCACATGACTCAATTATGAGTCATGGGTTTCGCGCGTATGACTCATTTGAGTCATATGACCTATGTAAGGCTTTTCACGAGGCTCACACTTGTGAGTCACCAGGGTTAGGGTTGGCGGAAGAGCACTATATAAGGAGGTCGATACGACCGAGGAAGATAGGCTCTTCACGCTTTGTTCTAAGTAATTTCCTTACTTCTATCTTCGCTCCGCCTCGGTAGCGTTCCTTCGCGCCCACGATAGCTTTCTGATCCTCGGATTCTGGGGGAGATATCTGAGTTCGCTCAGTAGTTCCTGGGGTCTTTGGTGTTGAGGTTATTGTGTGGTGGAGCGTCGTGGTTACTTGTTTTCGCCTCCTCGTCGCTGTTTGATTCTCACGATGATTTCGCTTCGAGCCTTCTCACCTTTGGCGTCTACGAGCCCTCCCTCGGTAAAAAGTCTTCGGCTTCTCTGTCTATCGTCTACTCGCAGAGTTTCGCGTTCGGGGGTTGGGGGATTTGAACATTGCTGTGGGGGGAAACACCCGTGTCGTTCTTTGGGCCAGCTCATGTTTCTTGTTGGGTTTTAACAGAGTCCTTAGTGTTCACGATACAAAACGCCCTTGGGTTAGACTGATGACCTTCCCAAGTATCAACACGTCGTACCGATCGCATCACTCTTTAAGGGACGGGGGCCTCGCCGGCCCCGCCCTTCGTCTACTATCCTCACGATCGGAATCCTACGATGTCGTTTATCACCGTTCCCTTGGAGTTTGCGTCCTTGTGGCATTTACGGTGGTTCAGTCAGGTGTCACCTCTTCGCTTCTACGTGGGGATGGCTTTGACCCTGAAATCTTTTGCCTCCTGGTGCGGATGAACTTCTGCCCGGGGTGGTGTGGGGCGATTGGTTGCCGGGCCACGCTTGGTCTAGTGCAGGGGTCGGTGTGGTTACGGATGGTGGTTGGCGGTCACACCCATTGCAAGTGGGGCCTACCTTCTGTTTGTCTCGTTTCCTATCCTGGTACCCGCCCTCTCTGAGGCGTCAGTTTGGGCACCTCTCGTCAGTCTACAGTGTGGCCCTTTGGGGCCCACCTTGGGGGGCCTTCGGGTTCCCTGGTTTCCTTCTCGGCCTGACTGGACTTTGGTTCGGGCGGGTTGGGGTTGTGGCCGTTGCCTTCGGGTGGCGACCCTTTATGTTGTGGCCTCGGGTTCGTCCTGGTGGCCCCCCTCGGCTGTGTGGTGCTGGGGGTTGGGACTCGGTTGGTGCGACCAAGACGGTGGTTGCCCGGCGGGGTCGGGTATCGGCTGTCCTGTGGCTGTCGGGCGGTTGATCTGCCCGAGGGGCTGAGGGGGCTGGATGGGAGCTGCAGTGCCTGGTGTGTGGGGCTTGGGGGGGGCTGACTTGGCGGGGAGAGACGCCTGCGAGCACCGGTCGGGCCTGCGTCAGGTTGGGCAAGGTCTAATTAAGTGTTTCCGGCCGGCTTGGGCTGTTAAGGTTAAGCTGCTGAGTGCTGCAAAGCTTCCTGTCGGACCGGCTGGCTGATGGCCACCTGTGCGGATAGTGGGTTGTGACCTCTGGGTTGGACTTGTTTGGGTCTTGCGTGCTGGGTTCTGTGGAGCTTGTTTGGTTTCTTTGGTTTGGTTGCGGGTACGGCGGGCGGAGGCATGGCACCACGGGTGGGAGATAGGCCCCACTGGCCTTTTCGGCCTGTCACCACCTCTATGTATTTCTTTTGTTTATTTTGGTTTTGCTTGGGGACTACGGGCAGCAGGTACAGGTCCTCCTCACCATTACGCTCCTCGGAGGCACTTGGCAAAGTGGGTTCATAGGGTCGACGGCCTGGCATGCGGATGCGAGTTGTGAACATGTTGGTCGCGACCTCTCTGCCTTGGTGCCGCCTGTGTTGATAAATTGTTGTTGGCTTTCTACTGTGGGGGAGGGCTTGCGGGACGGTATTTAGACCGGGCGGTAGTGGAATTTTGTTTTTTGTACGGGGAACTTGCCTTTGTCGGACATCCTTTCGGCTTTGGGCTTCGGCCTGGGTCCTGCCTGTCGCCTGTGTATCTTGGTATTCGTGGGTTCGCCCCTCGTACTCCTTGTTCAGGAATGATGCGGACTTGCTACGAGGGCTGCGGTTGGTCCCATACCAGAGGGACTTCGGATGCGGGGGTGAGGAGGACTTTCTTTACCGTTGATGGTCTTGTACTTAGTGTTCGTGTTGTGGGCATGGCGCGGGCATGTTTGAGGTTTGGGGCCGGAGGTTTGGGTTGTTCGTAGTTAGTGGTAGTTCCGGTTTGCGTTAACCTCGTGCCGGCGGGGACTTGTCGTATGCCGGAGTCGGCGGTACAAGTATAAATAAAATTAGATTGAATGTTCTAAGTAATTTCCTTACCTATTACTTTACGAATAAAACATCTTCACGCTCTTTATCACGTTTGCATATCCGACACATTTCTCACGAGCCTACATGAGGCGAAGCTATCTTATTTAAGATCTAACAGGCGTTATCTGACGAACGGTGATAACGTAGATCAACGGATCTAAGAACTGTTACATCTATTAGGATTACAACGAAAGAGAGAAGTATCGTTGCCCGTCGCTATTAGTTAATCACAAGCTAGGAACGTTACACAACGTCCCTCACGTCTAAGGGGCGGCGCATAGGAGTCGCCTTCTCCCTCCTCAAAATGGAACTCATGCACTGGAGGACACCTCAGCAGAGAGGGCCTCCCTCTCCCCTCCCTGTCTCAGTGGACTCTATCTCTTACACACCTGCTCACATGCTTAGGTGGCTGGGTTACTGGCTCGAACCTACGACTCGGGCGCTGGATAGGGCCGCGTCCTTTAATTTCACCCGACGACTTGTCTTGGCCGAAGCCGCCCTAGCCACAATTGATCAACTGTCACGCCCGGGTAAGGGCCTTGCCCCCCACCTCTGCCACAGGCTTGCCTTCTCCCTCGTTCACCCCATCCTCCTCTATGGCTGTGACTTCCTCTCCCCCAATGCCAAATTCCTGGACAAGCACAGGGCATTCTAGCACAGGGTTTAGAGGTGGGTTACCAGCTGCTTCTTTTCCACCAACACGGGTATTGTAACCGGTACTGGTACTCAGTTAAGGATTTTGTTTTATGTTTTTTTTTAAGTATCGCTTTGATACTTGGTTTGTTTGAAGTATTGTTTTGATACTTAGTTTGTTTTATGTTTTGTTTTAAGTATCGATTTGATAGTTATGTTGCTTTACCAAAGTGTATCACTTGATACCTTTGTTTAGTTTCGTTCATGCTAGTCATGAACAGATTTGTGTATTTAAAGACCGTCCTATTCCACGAGGGAAAGGACAGACTTTGACAGACAGTATTTCAATATACTTGATTGAACGGTTACTCATTAGTTTTCCCAGTACACCCCCGAAGCCTCCTTTAGTTAACACAGCTCTCGCTTCCTCTCCGGAAGAGCAGGCCACCTGTCTACTATCGTACACCTCCTGCAACGTGATTAGCATCTAGCGAACACGTTACATTTTTTTAACCTCAGCTAGTGGTTAAGAACCTGTCTCTGGATTTAGACCTGATCAGCCTATCGACATCCACACTAGAACACTAGCGGAGTGAAGTGGCAGAATCACGGTATATTCGGCTTTAGCTCAACCTCAACATGGAGTCATTGACTACATGGAGTGGAAAGCAGATCCCACGAGAAGGCCTCACGAAGAGGCAACAGTCTAAGTATCCTGCGAAGGACCCAGAAGATGACACAACAGAAAACCCACAACCTCCCGGTGAATTCCCTCCTACACCAGCAAAGAAACCTTCACTTGCTCCCTCAAACGACCCCGATTCTAGCAGCGAGTCCGAGATAGCAAGCACTGCAGGAGGACCTTCTAGGTCACGGCTAGAAAAGACTCAAGAAGAAGAAGACTTTCTCGATTTACCGAAAATCAAGATCCACCTCCCACCGAAGTTCATAGCCGAAGGAAAAGACCTCAAGCCTGAAGCCTTTGATCGATGGGCCACTGAATTATCGCACTACCTCCTCATAAACAAAATAGATGTGGAGAAACCTTCAACTGGTTTATGGATTGTGTCATTCTGTGAAGGAAAGGCTGTCGATGCATATCACCAATGCTACAAGGAATACGGCAACAACCTAAAGCTTAGAGGATCTACAATACTTGACTACCTCAAGGATCGATTTCAATCATCTATCACCAACGACCTCTTGTAAAAACAATTCAATGATATCCAGCAAGTCGAAAGAACACAGGTGAAGAGGAACACGCACATTGCCACAGACCTCCTAATGCTCAAAAATCGGATGAAGAAAGGAAGTATCTCTGGCTACATCCTAAAGCGACGGTTCTATGACGCTATGCACCCCGCACTCCGGCGAGAAGTTGAACCCTTGGAAGAGGAAGGAGATAATATGGCAACTATAATTGCAAGGGCAGAGTGAAAGGATGCCATCCTCCATGAAACGAAAGCCTACAAGAGTCAGTCAGCCTCCAGTAGCAATAGGCAGCCCAGACGGAGCACCTCCAATGACTCAGAAGAAGAAACCCCTCGATCCTACAAGAAGAAAGGCAAATCCACTAAAGAATCGAGAAGGCAGAAAGGTGAATGTTTTGAATGCGGTAAAATCAGACACATGGCGAGAAGTTGTCCCACCAAGAAGGGAAAAGGAAAGGCAGTTAAAGTCAAGCAAGAAGCATCAACAAACCACGTTGAACTCAGTGATGATGGCGAGCAATCCAGTGATTTGAGGAAATTCACATTGGCTATATCGAAATAGAATGCAACAGCACTCATCCACCGGCGATAGCAAAGCCTCACCCAGCATTGGAAGGCACAATCTTAATCAATGGGAGACAGACACAGGTCCTTTTCGATACCGGCGCCATTGGTAGAAACATAATCAGTAATACCTTCGTCTCGGCCTATGGACTACCTACCGAAACCCTCAAACAACCATTAGCTGTCAATATGGCAGTTAAATGATCTCGCTCCACTAGCCATAAGACATGCAAAGCTACCGTCCAGCTAGGATCAGTCTCGCTACCTCCACAAACAATGCTTGTTGGGAACCTAGCAAAATACGATGCCCTCATTGGGATGCCCTTCCTCAAGCCCCATAATGCTACCATCAAGTGTGGAGACTCAATTGTCGAGTTTCCAGAACACAAGGTCAGAGTTGTTTGCAAACCAACAAGTGGAGAACTCCGAGCCCCTGACTGTGAGACTACAGTACTAAACCTGTTGGATGAGTATTCCCATGTCTTCCCTGAACGAATCCCAGAAGAACTACCTCCTATGAGGGAAATAAACCACCATATCCGCCTGAAAGACCCCACTAATCTCAAGAATCAACTGACATACACCATTCCGGAAGTATACAAAGACCAACTCAATACCTGGGTAAATGAGAACCTCAGGCGAGGAGTCATCTACCGATCAGAAGCACCAGGTGCCGCACCTATGTTTGTCCAACTTAAAGCAGATAGAAAGCGAATCCGCCCTCTTGTCGATCTCAAACTACAGAATGACAATACAGTTAAGGATAGTTCTGCGATCCCCAATCAAACTCAGATCCTGAATGCAGGTAGACGGGCTAGATTCCGAAGCAAGATAGATCTAAGCAATGCCTACTTTCAAACCCCGTTAGACCCGGAAAGCGAGCGAATTAACAGTTTCGAGACACCCTTCGGAAGTTTCGTTAGCCGAGTCATGCTGCAAGGAGACATGAATGCGCCCGCCACCTTCATGCGAATTATGGAAAATATGCTTAGTGAGTTCATCCATCACTTTGTATGGATCTACATCGACGATATCCTCATCTTCTCCAACACTGAAGAAGAACACAAGCACCATATCAGCCTAGTTTGCGACAAGCCAAGAAAAGACAAGTTCTATGCCCGCAGAAACAAATCCACCCTGTTTGCCGATAGTCTGGAAATCCTCGGACATGTAATTGATGATCAAGGAATACATGCATCTCCTGGAAAGATATCCTGCCTGACAGAATGGACTACACCTCAGAATCAAAAGGAACTTATGCCACTCCTTGGACTTGTCAATTACATCTGCCAGTTCCTCCCACACTACGCCACTGTCACTGCACCACTCACGGACCTCACCGGCAATGCTGAATTCGTTTGGACCCCTACCCATGATCGAGCCTTTAATAACATTAAGGAGTTAATTTAAGACGCAAATGTTATACGGCCTATTGACCTGTCCAAAGAAGAACCCATTTGGTTGATAACCGATGCCTCGGATGTTGGAGTTGGAGCATGGGTTGGACAGGGACCCTACGATGAGGAAGCGAGACCGGCAGCATTACATAGCAGGAAGTTCACTAATTTGCAAATGAACTATGGAACTACAGATAAGGAAGCACTTGCAGTAATCGATGCCCTTACAGCTTTCAACCACCTCCTTATGGGAACCACCTTTACCATTGTCACCGATCACCAACCCCTTACCAATCTCAAGACTGAGAAAATCCCTGGACGAAGAAGAACCCAATGGATAGGAGAAATCAGCAAATACGATGCCAAAATAGTCTACACCCCAGGAAGAACCAACCATTTAGCTGATGCCCTCTCCCGCATCTATGAGAACCAATCACTCCAGAACCCTCCTCTTGTCCATGACCATACTAGACAAAGTGACGACAGTTCCGATAGCACTACCTACGAGGAAGAACCAGTCATGGCTTCCATCAATACAACCTCGCCATCCCCTCCTTTCTCCTATACTATGTACGCTGTGGCAGGAACAGAGCGAGGCCAACATCTTGAAGACGAATGGAAAGATGATTGCACCCTCCGCAGTACGCCACCTCAAGACCTTGAACAAAGCATGCTCTATTGGTCCCACTGTTATGAAGATACATGTCCCTTTCACCAAACTGAGATTAAGTTCTGCAACAGACCTACAGGACCATGGAAACCCCCAGAGACTCGATCATCTGCCCCTGTGGGTAATCCAGCCCCAAGAAGACATCAAGACTTAGAACAACTCAAAGGAGCAGCACAACTCAAGGAAGCAACTGCCTTCCTGCATGCACCATCCTTTGCGCCACTCCCTTTCACACCTCCAATAGACTCACGCCCTCCTTATGGTGGACCCCTCCAAGTGTTCAATAACGAAACTATCGTCTCTGTCATGCCTCCCACTATTCCTGAATACCGCCGCCAACTTTATGAAACCTTTGAAGAAGAAGAAGAAGCACCGATCGAGCTGTCTAGGGGATCTCTCATCAAAGATGAACGCGATGTCAGAACCACCACAGATGAACTCACCACCTCCTTCCGAAGTCAAATGATCAAGGGATACCGCCATGACCCAATCTACTACAAAGCACTAGATAGCACCAAGCATGGAGATCTCGCAACCTACCAGGTATCTAATGGAATGGTCTATACTGCTACTCGGTACGGCTACCAATACCTATACATACCGAAGGGCCACATGTTCAACGGCACGACAATCAGAGAATATGTCATTTCCGAAATCCACAACAAAGGACACCACAGTGCAGATCGAAACCTCCGCTATGCCTGTGAATATATTTATTGACCAGAAATGCGACAGGACTTCCAAGATTTCATTAAGCAATGTGAACTCTGCCAGGCAAATAAGGAACGTACTCAGTTGCCTGAAGAAAGAGCTCAATTCCTCCAACTTCACTCCGAAGTTTTTGAGTCCTTTGCTATTGACTTGGCAGGACCATTCAACAAATCCGCCGGATATGATACCATTCTGGTAGCAGTTGACCGATTCTCTGGATATACATGGCTACAGCCTATGAAGACTACTGACACCTCTAAGGATACATGGAACATCCTCCAGCGTACCCTCTTTACACCCCATGGATACCCTCTGTCTATTGTCAGCGATGCCGACTCCTGCTTTACCTCTCGATTCTGGAAACAGAACCTCACTTCTCTTGGAATCAACCATATCATGGCCGCTCCTGGACACCATGAAACCAATGGTCAAGCTGAACGCAAGATCTGGGAAGTGAAAACCGGAATCCGGAACCTTATCAATGTACGACAGACCAATTGGGAACCCGCCCTTGTCGAGCTTGCAGCATACCTCAATGCCGAATATTCCGATACCTTTGGTATGTCACCATACAAAGCAGTCTTTGGCCGACAATATCCCCTCCTACCTACCACTCTTTTCAAGAACTCCTCAATTCCCGACTCAGATGATCACCTCAACCGCCACCAGGCAATACGCAATGACGCTTTCCAAGCTATCAAAGCTGCAGGATTCCGAAGCACTACTACTACCCAGAAGCGAAGAAGCAAACATGTGCCTATTCCTGTTGGAGATATGCTTATGGTTAATGGGAACATGTTTATCACCACCTCTGGACGAAGCAAGAAGCTTCAGCCACGCTGGAGAGGACCCTTTAAGGTCTTAGCCTTCGATGAGCACACCGAAAACGATACTGTCCAGATGGATGGACGCATGTACTGCCGCCCTACTGCCACCTTCCATGCCTCCTCTGTTAAACGATTCTACCCTAATGACGACTCTAAGTTCCCTGGACGAATTCACTCTCGCCCCGCTCCCATCACCACTGACAAGAAAGAGGAAAGGGAAGTTGAAGAAATCTGAGACCACCGCCTTTGGCATGGAAATGATCAGTTCCTCATCAAATGGAAAGGATACCCGACAAGCGAGAACAGCTGGGAGCCGCTCGAAGGACTAGAGCATGCAATGGAAATGGTAAATGAATGGTGGGAAGCCAACATGCCGGACAACTCCCTACGGCCAACCATCAACTATATCACCATGTGCTGGTCACCAACAGTGCCAGAAACCGAGCGATGGCACAAGGAACTCGAGGCCAGAGATGGTTTCTGGGCCCCACACTTTGAATCCAAATGTGAAAGCAGCGATGAAGAGAACCAAACCATGGAGCAGGCCCTCAATGATTTCATCTGATCGTTACCTACACCATCCGAATACCTTAACGATGTCAAACTGTGAGGAGATCAATATAAGGCAGCGACAACAGCTTGTTGGACTGTTGTTGAACCGCGACATTATCCTGCAAGAAGACTATTTCACTAGCATTTGGGTGGACTACTGTCCTGACTGCAATGAAGCATGGGTGGAAGCTGACCGCAAATCTGGTATTCGTGATTACCGTGATTTATCTTTCCTTGAATCCTGTTATTATGTTCGAGTTTCTACTTGTAACCGGTACTGGTACTCAGTTAAGGATCTTGTTTTATGTTTTGTTTTAAGTATCGCTTTGATACTTGGTTTGTTTGAAGTATCGTTTTGATACTTAGTTTGTTTTATGTTTTGTTTTAAGTATCGCTTTGATACTTGGTTTGTTTGAAGTATCGTTTTGATACTTAGTTTGTTTTACGTTTTGTTTTAAGTATCGCTTTGATACTTAGTTTGTTTGAAGTATCGTTTTGATACTTAGTTTGTTTTATGTTTTGTTTTAAGTATCGTTTTGATACTTGATTTAATACTTATGTTGTTTTACCAAAGTGTATCGCTTGATACCTTTGATTGATTTCGTTCATGCTAGACATGAACTGATTTGTGTATTTAAAGACCGTCCTATTCCACGATGGAAAGGACAGACTTCGACAGACAGTATTTCAATATACTTGGTTGAACGGTTACTCTTTAGCTTCTCCAGTACACCTCCGAAGCCTCCTTTAGTTCACACAGCTCTCGCCTCCTCTCTGGTAGAGCAGGCCACCTGTCAGCTATCGTACTTTACCTCTCGAAACGTGATTAGCACCTAGCGAACACGTTACACTACTTGTATTTGGTGTCCCAATGCCGATAATTGGATGTTAGCAGAAAGCGAGTTTTTCGAGCCTTCTGAGGACTCTAATTTTCAGGATTATTAGGATTTGATTTTGTTTAAACAGTTGTTTTGTCTTGGGGAATGTAACCGGTACTGGTACTCCGTTACGAATTTTGTTTTATGTTTTGTTTTAAGTATCGCTTTGATACTTGGTTTGTTTGAATTATCGTTTTGATACTTAGTTTGTTTTATGTTTTGTTTTAAGTATCGCTTTGATACTTGGTTTGTTTGAATTATCGTTTTGATACTTAGTTTGTTTTATGTTTTGTTTTAAGTATCGCTTTGATACTTGGTTTGTTTGAAGTATCGTTTTGATACTTAGTTTGTTTTATGTTTTGTTTTAAGTATCACTTTGATACTTGGTTTGTTTGAAGTATCGTTTTCATACTTAGTTTGTTTTATGTTTTGTTTTAAGTATCGATTTGATACTTATGTTGTTTTATCAAAGTGTATCGCTTGATACCTTTGTTTAGTTTCGTTCATGCTAGACATGAACAGATTTGTGTATTTAAAGACCATCCTATTCCACGATGGAAAGGACAGACTTCGACAGACAGTATTTCAATATACTTGGTTGAACGGTTACTCTTTAGTTTTCCCAGTACACCCCCGAAGCCTCCTTTAGTTCACACAGCTCTCGCCTCCTCTCTGGTAGAGCAGGCCACCTGTCTACTATCATACACCTCCTGTGACGTAATTAGCATCTAGCGAACAAGTTACAGGTATCCTCCCCTGTAAAGCCTCCCTCCCACCTATCGACCTCCTGGTTAAACACCTCCAACATCTGGCAGCAGTTCCCCTCATCTGCCTCCCGCCTGAAATCAATCTTGCACCCGCACATCTCAATTACACAGTTCCCACCACATTTCCCTTCTGCACGCAGGACTCCCTATAGTGACCCGGATCTGTGCGTGGCCATTACCCTTGGGCTGGCCCCAACTACACTCCTCTCCCGTGGTTCACCAAGCGGCCCTCCCCATCAGACCGCCGCCACTTCCCGGTTGATGCAGTCGCCCACCGCTTCTACTTTATAGTTCACAACCACCACGACGCCCTCCCTCTCGCCAACTCTCTTCTACTCCCTCCACTGCAGGTCGCCCCTGTTGGGGCACCTGCCCTCTTTACCTCCCTCAAGGCTCAGTGCCGCCAAGAACTTCTTACCTCTTGGCTCCTCCTCTCATCTCCCCCACCCTATTACCTCTTCACTGCTACCCTACGCCCACACCCCTTCATGGGCCTGGGCCAGTTTCTCTATGGAAGGTTCCACCAGATGCGCTCCGGTAAAAGCTACCTTGCTGCCCATCAGTTGTGGTTTGATGACAACCCCTCCCCCCTCTGTCTTTGATGTGAGGAAGGAGACGAGACCTTTGCGTATGCCATTCTCCACTGCCCAGTCAAGTTTGCAGCCGGTAATCACCACCTCCTAGGAATAATGGACATTGGACCTGACTCTTCTCTCTGGACCTTGGTCCCAGCCCTGGTGGGCCTCGGCCGCTACCTTACTACTACCAAGACTGGTTTTCCCACTGACATGTAAGCACACTATGCCTCCTGCCTGCCCTCTCTTTTCCCCTCCCCTTCCCTTCCTGCCTCGCCTCAGTTGTCGTTGGCTGGGTCACCAAATGGTCTAAGTGGTGGAAGGTCTCCTGTTTCATTTCTTTACTTATTTTTTGACATGAGTTTTGAATTTTTCCCTATGATCCTAGTTTAGTTTGTAGTTTTCCTTTCTAAGTCCTATGTAGGCCTCGTGTCCGTTATTGGACTCCAGTGGAGGAACCAGTTTTGATTTTTCCTTTGTTAGTTAGCTTGATTTTTTGGGGGTTTTGTTTCTGCCATAGCTAGCGCTGCACGCATGTTCTTGTAGCTTACACGAACAATAAATATATGATAAAAAAAAAAAAAAAAAAAAAAAAAAGGTCGAGTTAGTTAGTCACTAACTTGCTCCACTACACTTCCAGTGATTAAAATCTCAACTCTACTGAAATTCTCACCACTTGTCTCGTCTAGTCCTATCCTATGGGGGGGACTAGGCCATTACTTTTCATTCTTTCACCACTGTGGAACTTCTCTCCTGCTTTCTCTCTTGAAGTCTACCTTCTTGAGATTCTCCCTATTCCTTCCTGGCATCTCAGGATGCTGGGCCTCTCTCCTTCTCCACTTTTGCTCTAGCCTTACTTAGCATCAGCACGGTCGGGTTACTCCTTATTTTCCTTATAACAGATGGCTGAGAACATGGTTTGCAGTACATGATTAGCATGGATTGCTTCAGCTATTCTCTGATCGGTTTGGGTTAGTCCCTCTGCTTGGGTCCGGGTTTTGTCCCGCTGGTGGGTACGGGTCAGTCTCACAGTCGTGGGATCGTGGTTAGTCATCTCAACATGCTACAGTCGATTTCGCCATCCTCGTCCTCTTTGTCCGATACAGCTGCTTCATCATCTGTAGGCACTGCGGGCTCAAGGGGGCCACCTAATTCAGACACAAACACCTTTCCGATAGTTATTTTGGTATTTGGGTCTACCCCTCCTTCTCCCTCTCCTCGGTTCGGTCGGCTGGTATCAAACTACCTTCTCTTTGTGGCTGGCACTCTACTACTTCTATCTTACGCTGGCCCCTTACTGTTCCCCTCTTCAGCTGGCACCTTACTGCCACTTGACTCCTTGTGGGAGTCCCAGCCCTGGCCGCCCAAATCCAGTCAGTATTGCTCTGCCCCGGGCCGGTCAGCACCTATAGTCTACTTCTTCCGCCGGTTTTGGCGGGGGTGCTCTGTTGCCAGAGGTCCTGGTCCCAATGTGCCTAACTCCTTTGTTTGTTTGGGGGTTTTTTTTGGGTTAGCCTCGAGGTGGCTAGGTCTGCTTAGGGCATTCTTGGTAGGTATAGTTTTGGCTTTCTTTTGTGCCTTCAGGCCAGGATTTCCTGGGGGATTTTTCCTTGTAGCCTCCTCCTTGTCTTGGGTTGTGTTTATTTTGGGCTTGGCTCATGTTGAGATGTGCAGTTGGCTCCATACCAGAGGGGCTTGTAGCTCAGGGTTTTCCCCTCAGACGGAGGAGGGACGCGTGCTTTTCGGTTTTGTTTTTACTATCGCTAGTGCTGCATGCAGGTTCTTGTACCATAAATAATGAATATATGATATATATATATATAAAAAAATGTAAAAAAATAAAAAAAAAGGATGAGTTAGTTAGTCACTGACCATCTTCGCTACACCTCCGGTGATTGAAATTTGTTACCTCTTTGAGAACAACTCAACACCAAGAACTTCATACCACTTCTCGCATCTGATCATCCCCCTAGGGGGACGGCCAGGCCAGTCTTCCTTATCTTTCCACCATGGTGGAACTCCTCTCCTGTCTTCTCTCTTGAGGTCTACCCTCTTGAGATCCTCCTTCCTCCCTTCCGGCATCTCAGGATATTGGTTTTCACCCCTTCCCCACTTTTGCTGTAGCCTCGCTTAGCATTAACACGGTCAGGAGGCTCCTTTTTTCCCTACAACAGATGGCTGGGAACACGGTTTGTGGTATGCAATTACGATCCACTCCTTGTGCTTTTCTCTATTTGGTTCAGGTTAGTCCCTCTACTAGATCCTCGCTTGTCCCGCTAGTGGGTATGGATTAGTCCCGCGGTTGGGGTATGTGGTTGGTCTTCTCAACAGGCTTCAGTCGAATTCGCCACTCTCCTCCTCTCTGCCCTCCATGCGTGCTCTGGCACCTTCGGGTATTAGAGGTTCAAGGGGACTACCTAGTCAAGACACGAACATGTTTCCGATAGTTGTTTCAGCATCTGGGTCTACCCCTCCTTATTCCTCTCCTTGGTTTGGTCTGCTGGTACCCTACTGCCTTCCTTTTTGACTGACACTCTACTGCTCCTATCTTAAGCTGGCACCTTACTGCCACCTCCTCAGTTGGTACCTTTCCGCCACTCGTCTCCTCGTAGGGGCCCTAGCCCTGGCCCCCCTCCTCCAGTCAGTATTGCACTGCCTCGGGCTGGTCAGAATCTCTCTTCTTCC
This sequence comes from Tuber indicum, assembly GCA_006112555.1. Lineage (NCBI taxonomy): Eukaryota > Fungi > Ascomycota > Pezizomycetes > Pezizales > Tuberaceae > Tuber > Tuber indicum. The sequence continues at coordinate 44,493 of VBSK01000037.1, forward strand.
TTATGCCTACCGCTGGCTTGGCGGCGGTGTACAGTTGCCGGAGTATCCGGCCCTGATGCGCCTGGCCCCCTTTGCTTGTTTGGAGCTCGATATAGGGTTAGCCTTTGGGCAGCCAGGTCTTCTTAGGGCATTCTTGGTAGGTATAGTTTTGGTTTTCTTTTGTGCCTTGTGGCCCGGATTTCCAGTGGGATTTTTCCTTATAGCATCCTGCTTGTCTTGGGTTGGGTGTCTTTGGCGGCTTAGTTCAGGGTGAGATGTGCGGTTGGTTCCATTCCAGAGGGGCTTGGGGCTCGGGGTTTTTTCCTCAGATGGAGGTCTGATGCGCGCTTTTACAGTTTTGTTTCCACCATTGCTAGCACTGCATGCAAGTTCTTGTACCTTAAACAATGAATATATGATATGAAAAAAATAAAATAAAAAAGGACGAGTTAGTTAGTTCTTCATGCAACGATCTAAGTTATTTTCCTACTTATTGTTTTAACAAATTTATTCTATCTACTCTACAATCATTATATGAAAACTAGTAGAAGAAGAACACCTCTACGACTACTAGTATTAACGAAGATATAGTAATAGTATGAACGCACACTATAAGTATTAAGAGATAGTATCAATAGATACTAAAAGAGAAGTACCATTGCCTGTCGCACATATTAATAAAGGAATAGGACCCTGTAACACTAATTTCCTGAGAAATTACAGAAATATTACTATCAAATGAACAGTCTACTATCTAAGAATGTCTTTAAAAGCCACTGGGTAGGAATTAAATATTAATTCATCACTTTTAATTATACTTTGAATTAACTACTATTTTACTTAAATTATAAGCATAAGGTTATTTAAGACATTTCAAATTGACTATTAAATATATATTCCTAGAAGCAAAGGTAAGTCTAGGGTAATAAGAGAAGTTCTAAGTGTTTGGACATTAAAGTTACTTGAATATATATTTTATATATCTTTCTTAGTTATAATCATCTTTATATGTATTAGTAGTATTGTAAACAAATATTCCACTGTTAATATTTCCTACTAATAGTCTTTCTGAACATATTTACTACTTACTTTTTACTGCTTTCCTAAATTAATTTTTAAAATCATTAATTATTATTATAAATACTTGAATATTGAGATATCTCTTTTACAATTAGCTTTTCTTGAATTCTCTAACTGCTCTTAAGCTCTTTATACTCTTCTGATATGATATATGCTTAGTTTACCCTGTTTCAATTAGTAATTTTGGTATCTTTGTTTTCCAACTATTATATACTATAATTTAAAATCATTCAGTAAAGTAATACAGAGTTATATAAATTTAATATATATCAACTTACAATCCCTTATCATAAACATCTAAGTATCCTCACTGATATATACAACACTACGATTTACTTTATTCTGCAATTTGTTAGCATATATTATTATATTTGCTTAATGCTAAGCAATAATTATCAAAACTCTTGTAACACAATCGAAGGTGATATAAACAGATCCTATGATGTTCTGTAACAATTACTACCAGATGGAGTATTTTCTCCATGATAGATTTCATATTCACAATTCGTAAATTGTTAACTTCTTTAAAAATTTGACTTCTAAAATGTTTTTTATAATAGGTTGACAGATACTATAACTTATGATAAGTATACTACATTTTCCAAGCTATTGCTCAACCTTAAAACTTACTCCTACCTCCTCAAATATCTAGTAGATATTCTTAATCACTAGGACTACCATCTCATTCAAGGAGAAATGGTTTTCACAAATAATAGTCTGAATATATTCCAATTTCTGCATCAATCATGAAATATCACTTACCTAAATTACTCTTTGAAAAAAAACAGATTATTTTTTATAAATTAACAACATAATTCACCTATCTGATAGCATATTGCAGTTAGAATTTTAATGAGATTTGACAATTTTTGGGGTAGAAAATCATGGTTCTTTGAAAATTAGTTGCGTTGAAAAAGTGATCCATTACTGGGGGGTAACCCATTACTAGGTGAAATATGTTAAGGATGAATTATATATATTATTGGAAACAAAATACTACATAATCCAACTTCTGAAATAATATAAATTAATGTTTAAACAAGTATATAATTTGATACTAAAAACAAAAGAATTATCCCTATCCTAATTGTCTTTGATGAATTGCAGGCTAAAAATATACCGAGAATAAAAAAACAAAGTTTTAGAATACCATGGTATTTTTATACCAATCAAACACCCCTTGAAAATTTTAGTTTAATACAGAAGTAGCGTTCTCTACGGGGCCTCCCGGGGCCCGAAAAACCCACGTCCCCGGCCAAAAACCCCGCCCCGGCCTGCTCCCCAGTCCTGGGCGGGGCGGGTTTTTTTCTCTTTTTTGACCCCCATCCCCACCCCCCATTCCCACCCCCGCTCATGCCCTAGGCGGGCCCCCGCCAATTTTTGGTGGTACGGGGTGGTAGGGTTGGGCCCCAGAGGCCGGGCGGGGCGGGGAGGAGAAAAAAATACGGGCCTCCGAGAGCAAAACCCGCCCCGCCCCGCCCCGTAACGAACACTATACAGAAGAAAAAACTGAGAATAAGTGAGAAAAACTCAGTTTTTCCGACATGCCAAACAGGGCCTAAGTCATTTTTAGTGCAGTGTTCGCTGAGCCCCCCTGTTCATTGACCCCCCCTGTATTTTAAGGGAAAGGGCAAAAAAAGTTCTACCAGCCTCAGCTCAGACAGGCTGATGGAGACAGAGTATATTGGGACGAGTAGTGGTGGAGAGTTGGATGAAGAATGTACTACATGTATTCTTACTAAATGGAAAACTGAAGGAGGAGTCAATACGGCCTATGAATATTTGTTGAGATAAAGTTTCTGCCGGTGATAGGAATAGGAATAAATATTGTTTATGGTTCTTTAGATAGTTGTATCATACTAGCGCATACAGTCACACCTCGCTATCCGGATGGCCAAATTTCACGGATTCCATCAGGGACAATGGGGTATCTGGAACGGGTATGATACCGTCGCACCTCACTATCCGGGACGGCCAAAATCCGAAGATTGCGTCCGGCACAACAAGGGATCCGGGACAACGGGCCAAGCTTTGGTAGAAGGAAATTGAGATTTCATTGAGATTCATACCTGACAGCGAGGTATCCGGATTATCGAGATCCGGGACAGCGAGGTTTGACTACAGTCTAATCTCGACGTGGTCCTTGCTTTGTCACCGGTGTCCAATCCCACGAGACCAGAAAAATGAGAAAATCTTCTTTCCCCTTCAAGAATGCTGGTCTCTGGCCCCCAACCCTATTCACCAACTTGTCCTTGGTTCCTTTTTAGTTGAGCAGGTGTTTCAAGCGCGAACGGGGAATGAGGCTTTATCTTCAAAATTCGAGTACCGTTACGAGTACCGGTGGTACGGACTAACTTGGCCTATGGAGAAAAGCAAGGGTTGACTTGATAATACCATACACATTAATTCCCTCGTATCAGATTGGCTTGGGGTGATCATGTCTTCCGAATACCTGCGGTACATCTAATATTTAAACTTCCCCTTGGGCGTAGAAATAAAAAAGGATATCGGGCTCTGTCAGGTGAAGACAGTTTAGTTACCCAGGCCCTGCTATACGGATTCACTCCAGATCGACCATCCGGATGATAACTTAGGTTAATCTCCAGGACTTTCCAACAACTTTGTGATCCGCTCAACGACGGCTCTGCCTTCCAGGACTTTTTCAAGCTCCGCATCCTTGCGGACAATGTCCTCATCGACGACCACCCCATCCTTCAATCTCTGCCACGCCCATCGCTCGCTCTCCACTATCGCGATGCGACCCTGCTCCTTCACGGCCTGTTGAAACCGTTGTCGTTCCCACCCCCAGCGAGTCTGCAGCCAGCGCATGCTCAGCACAAGTCCCAGCGCTGCGAGGCTGGAGCTCGAGTAAACAGGGATGTTGGATAGGTAGAGCAGGCCGGAAGCGGCTGCTAATGTGACGGAAAATGACAACGACCCCATGAGAAGCCTGTTGGCCGAGGTCTGGAGGTCAGATATCATATTACTGATAACGTTTTCTGTCTTTGTGAAGAGGTGTGTAGGGTAGGATCCCTCAGGTTCGTACTTGTCAAGGTTTTTGGAGGTGGAAGAGATGAAGGGGGACGAGGTATCGGCCAATCGGGATTGCGGGAGTTCTTCTGGTCGCCGGAATGCTGTCTGAGGACCCCCTTTGAACCCGGCGCCAGCCAGACGACCGGCCAAGAATACGAATGCCCTCTTGGATTGGGGTAGCAACCATGTGCTAACTACCTCCCTCGAGTTGGCCGTGACGTCATCTGCCGTCCAAATCAACTTCCACCAAGCAAGCAGCCCCCACGTGCGAGAACTGAACCCCACCGTCAAAGAATTTTGCAATTCTGAATGGGCATTCTGCGACCAATTCCTCAAACTCGCGGACAAGCTTTCAGCATTGTCAACAACAGCGAAGCATTTACCAACAAAGTGCTTTTCCTTCCCCCCCGCCGCACGACGTAATCTCTCCTCTTCCCCACGGATCACGCGCTCGGATTCAGCGACGATCGATGAAATCAAAGTTTTGACAACGGGCCGGACACCCCCACTTTCGCTATCAGGCTTCTCACACCCGTCGAGGACCCACTCCTGCACAGCACCAAACCCACTTTGTAACCACTCCCGCTCAAACATGATAGAATTTGCAGCGGAAGCATTTGACCGCTTGATGGCGTCTTCCACAATAGGCAGATTGACGATCTTGACTGATCTACTTTTATGATTCCCTGGGACCAAAACCGGCAGTGAGAGCAGTCGGAGCACCCGTGACTTATCATTGTAGGTAGTAGTGGTGGTGTAATCGTGATCTAAGAGCGCTTGTAGACCAGCTTCTCCCTCACCTGCGTACACTATCGACTTATGAACCGGGAATTTGATGAAATGTGAGCCAGGAACAGTATTGGCCTGGAAAGTTAGGTCGGTAGGGTCTCCCGGGGGTATTGGTGCGAGCAGGATTTCGAGTTTAGAGGATTTCAGAAGCGGTGATGGAATGGTGAGGAGGGAGACGGGTGAGTTTTTTGGGGTCGAGATTTCGCTAGCGGGGCCATGGCTATTATAGGGCGAATTGATTTGTTAATTTAATTACTATTAAATCTCGAGCACGAAGAAATGAATGATTTTCAACCATTGGGAGGAGGACAGAGGGAAAGCAAAGCAGTGAGTACCATACCGTATGAGCAGCCCCCTACTCCCGCTCTCAGCACACCACTTTCGCAACGCCTTTACCCACATCTTCCTCCCTCCATCTCCACTCTCCCCCCTAGCCAATGGACCATGAAGCAAAGCAGCAGCAACCCTCCCTAACTCATCCCCCTTTCCCAAAACTGTTAATTCGGGTAGCGTGCCCCGCAATCAGCCATCACCAATTCATCATCAATTCCAAAATATTAGAAAGAGAGATAAGTCTCGACTGTACCCACCACCAACCCTGAATTCACCCTCTCCACTCCCATCCGCACTAATCCCCCTCCTAGCCAACAGCACAAGACTCTCTCTCGCAAACCCCCATTTCACCAGCCTAGTCAAAGACTCGAGAATTGCATGATGCTTCGTCAGCGTTGGTGGCGTCGGTGTTGTTGCGGCACGGATTGTGGTCGAGATAAGGCGCCGGTGATGAAAGTGGTGTTGGAGGCGGAGGAGGCTTGGGAGCATTTGTAGTTTTAGTCTAGTGGTCATTTTGGCTCACATTTGGTGGATGGAATGCTGGTTAGTTGATCTGGTCGTGACGGCACGGGGGTGGTGGTGGTGAGGGTGGATTGATCAATTGATGGATACCCGTACGTACATGGGAGTAGCCATGAGCCAAGACAGATTGTTTGAAGCAGGGGGGCATAGAATGTCACTCGGGTGTCGTCATCGGGGAGATGGGGTCACAGGGAGGGTTGGGGATTGCTAGGGATTTCGGATGGGAGGAAGGAACTCATGCCGAGCCGGGCGGAGAGCTTTCAGGTGGTGAGTTGCTGTGGCAAGACATGTACGTGAACGAGGAGTTATAAGTATTGCCTGGAGGGCAGACTATACACAAGAACCTGTACTGTACTCGTATAGTAAACGGGCCACCCTGAGTTGTCAAAGTCTGCATCGCGAGCATACTCACCGTGAACCAACTCCCCGGCTACGGATTTCTCGGAGGAGACTATTTTTTTCCCATCCCCCTTCTTTTAGTTCAATCCAATTTCCTACAGCCTATATCTTTGCTTCTTTCGGATGGGAGTTTTACCTCTCATAGTAAGAGAACCAATATACCGCCCTACCGCGGTGTCGAGAGGGAAGTTTCCCTAAGAAACTCAAAGAACTAGCAAACTAACCTTTTCGAAATCAATACTGCCCTCGTGTGTGACTAAAACTCTGCCGATAGTGCAATATCATGCCCTGGAAGGCCGAGTGAACCAGTAAAAAAAAAGAAAGGAGGCAAGCGGAGCCCTCTCCGAACCCTCGTTTAGCAGAGAAATACAGCAAGCATTACACAGGGATCACAGCAGGTAGAAGGGGTTTTCCGATAGTGAACCTATTCTAAATGAATCGTATAGACCGAAACAGGAAATTGCTCGTGTGCACCTTGGTAGGAAACTTATGTCTCCAAGTCACGCGAACCCTCTCTCTTCATAAATTATTACAAGTACTGTACAAGTATACTATATCCCCCCGCCATCAGCGGCAAAATGGCAAGGATCCTGTCATAGTTGAGAATTCCTAGCTGAGCGAGCTGGACTGCGCATGAAGGATAAATAAATTATATTGAAGCATGAAGGCTAATGCGGTCAATCGGACTCAATGAATCACTACCCCCTCACGGATCATATTGGTTATCATACGAAGCATGGGATAATCATGCAAGATCACTCGCGTCAATAAAGTTTCTGTTTTTGCTATAATATGGCGCCGGGTTCTTACTCGCTAAATTTGCGCCTGGGCACGGGGTTATTACGAGTACAGGGAAGAAATACTCGGCGTCCCTAAGATGAAAAATGTATTGAGTACTCGTACATGTTTTTGTTTGTTAGATAGCCTGGTCCATTTATAGATCTTCCGCTGCCTGAGAGCCTATCTTTCTGAAACCTAAGCTAGTCTGTATTATACAAGGTCTTCTAGTGCCTCCGAGCATCTTCTGTCTCACCAATTCACCTCCCTGTTGAAAAACTCCTTGTATGGGAATACCTCAATACTCCGAAACTATCGCGACTTTTCTGGACCTGCATTCCAGTCGGAGACTTTGGGGCAGGTCACATCCTCCCTACTTCTGTTGCTGATGCAGGTGGGCTCGTCTATACCTTCTCAAGAGGTCTGTCCTCCAGAGTCGCCTTGCTCTTTCTCTGCAGCAACTACCATTGGTCTGATCGCTGAAGCCACAGTTTGGAGCAATCAGGTTTTTAGTGTTTCCTTCACCTCTGCACTGTGTTGAGACAACCTATTTTTTGCATTCTAAGTACTGCTAATCTCACCCCCCGCCAGTTCTCCACGGGGTTCAGGGTTTTCAAGTTTGGCTTTTAACAGTGCCAAAGAGTTGTGGTGTAGCCCAGGGACTCTGCTATTGCGGCAATAACCAGTGACCGTATCGTGCTTTACATATGATGTATCTGTCCTTTCAGGCTTCCGACCTTATCCTTTCCAAGGGTCACACTTTCTGGCTTGCGGACGGTAAATTAAAGCCTAGCCTCAGGGGCGGTTAAGAATCCAGCCATTGCTTCCTGACCTGAAGTTTGATGCTAGGATGCTTTCTCTGGGAATACAAGCCGACCGAGTTGGAGTTTTATTTTACATACGCCCGGCAACATTGCGGTTATATTCCTAGAGCCCATCAAGGCACAAAAAAGGTCCAACATGGGCTTCGTAATTATGCATAAGGGTAACTATAGAACCTGACCGTGACATGCCATGTTGTGTAAGAAAGTCAAGGAGCAAACGAAGTGACAGAGATATAAAGAAAAGGAGCATAAACACCTCTACCGCCCATGATCAGGCTGCTTAAACAAGGATACACCATGCACCTCCAGTAGCCCTATTAATGCTATGACAGAAGAAAGGAAAATGAAGTTGACGGGTAACATGAGGGAACATCACCATTTAATACCATGTAGGAAATGAGGGAGGAACTGGCAGGGAAAGACTGGGGTTTATAAACAGGGTGGGGGGAAAGGGGGTGAGAAAAAAGGGAAAATGAGAGATAGCAGAGGTTGGCGGGACTAATTAATGCAAGCCCGTTGTTTTCGACGGATAACCTTCAGTACCAGCGGTCCTTTCATAGAAATCTTCTCCATCGTCCTCATCACTGCTAGCACGGAGATCTTCGTCCTCGTCCTCACTCTCCGCCATACCGTGCTTCCGCTCGTAATCCTTCATATGTGCAGTCGTCATGGTCCTGCCGAGTCGTTCTAGCGCCTGCATGGCAGGAGAGACCTTGGTGCCGGAGCGCCTACGGCTCCTATGACGTCTTCTCACAGCACACCTCTCGACATCCACTGTTGGAACAGAAGTGGTGATGAGGAGGGGAGTGGCTGAATCCTCAGGAGTTGGGAACGGTAAGCAAGGTTGCTCGGGGGTAGAGAAACGGTACGGGAGACGAGGGTCACGATAAGCTCGGTTTGCACCCACACTGGAGAAGGAAATGGTCAATCTCAGTTAATCTAGTAAAGGCGATGGACGGGTGTATACTTTCCGACGTGCTCATTTTCCATGCGGAAAAAGCACCAGATAAAGCGGCGAATTACTTCTAAAGCACCTAGGACAAAACTCAGTAGTGCCGGGTACTGGATGCCGTTGGCATAGATGATATAAAAAACCCAACTGAACCGTAGTATGGGATCGGCCAACATCGCGAAGTAGTAGACCCAACGATTTTTGAAGCCAACAGCATCACGGACAAATGGCCAACTGGCGTACGGGTTGAGAAGTGACCAATCCATGACAATGTCCCAGAATACTTGGTCGAGTTAGCCTAAATGCAAAATAAAAAGAGGATGGACTGACTTGTATAGAAGGAATTTATGGAAGCGATGGCAATGAAGCCGGCTTTGAGGCCTGAGTTTTGGTCGTCCATGCGCCAGAGGCTGAGCATCACATAGTGGAGAACAGTGCAGGCGTATTTACCACAATTCGCCAGCTGCGGGAATACCTGCCCAGAGTCACGATAGCGACGAAGGCATTGAAGGAAACGCCATGCAGCTGGCAAAGCCGAAAAAAAGCCCATCAGGCGGGAGTGCGAAGAATTGCAGTTCGCTGGCTCATTCCAGCTGTTCATATAAAGACAGAAGAATAATGAGATATTCTGGAGAGGAAAGGTCAGAAAGTCAGGTGATACGGATTGGGCTAACAAACCCCAAGCGCATAAGTTTGCGAGCAAAGCATATCGGCGACCCAAAAGTCTTTAAACTCGACGCGCTTCAAGCCGGAAAACAGTAATCTTGCCTGTGATACAAATGTTAGTTGGAGGAGGAAACATTCTCGTTGGGAATCTCACCATTGTTAAGAGGAAAAACTTTCTCGATCGGAAGTAAAATCGTTTTATTGGGTTGAAAAGCACCGCAGCAGCTAGGGATATGTATATAATGGGGAAATGTATCATATCAAGTTGACCTGACCAGAAGTCGTAAACGCTGAACCAAAAACATATCGCAAAAATTGTAATGAAAAGTGAAGGAATCTGGGAGAAGAAGGTCAGGAGGGTCCTGGAATTTGGGACTGGTGGCGGGGACAAACCTCTAAGAACTGACGATGGTTTAGTTGATATTTGGCATCGAATTCAAAGATGAAAGCGTAATTAATCTTATGTTTTGCCCAAACCCTTAAATTGATTGCAAACAAGAAGACTTGAAGTAGGAGGAGGGAAACACCACCCCAGAGCTATTCCATGATGGTTAGGTAGGACGTCGCAAGGAAGATAGTGGGGTAGGGGTTCGACAAAGGATGCGCAAACCTGTAACAAATAGCCGGTTTTCAGGCGTACATCTGGCGCACTGCTGTTAAGCTGGCGCATGGCTTGCCACAAGCCATATGCGCAGATGACTAGCGAAGACCCTAGGTAGAAGCCACTTCGAAGAAAAGATGCGTGATAAGCAGATTTGTTCTCTCGTGTCCGAAGCCTCATGGCTGCTTCTTTCCGATTTGATTTCATGAAAAACCTGCGGGAAATTGAGGGAAGATATTAGCATGGTCAGTAGTAAGGAGCAGAGGTTTGGGAGAACCCCATAGTATACAGGGCTATAAAAGTGGTGATCGTAGGGTGCTACAGGTGAGAACGAGAATCTGAAGAGAAAGAGCAGAAGACAAACAAAATAAAATCAAAACATCATGAAGGATCACGTAGCAAGGATATCCTAGGTTTACATACCTAGCGAACAATATTTCGGTCTCATTGATCAAATCATCAAGCTTGTTCTCTGATCCAGCAAAATAGCTCTTGTTAATGTGTTCATTGAGGAACCTGGGTGATGTCCGTAGACCGGAAGCCTTATCGAATTTTTTGGTCATCTTGCAGAAGGCATCCTTGTTGACACAGACGTAGGATTTCAGGAGCTCAAGACGTCGATAATATTCGATGAATGCGCGTTTGAGCCTTGATTTTGCTAGCCGGTGAGTTGGATCGTTAATCGGCTCTCGGCGCTCGTAATCGCGCCGTGAGTCCATCCTGTGAGAGATTGCCGGCCCCATCACTTCCTGACTTGAAGACTGGGGCGGTTTAAGCCCAGTCAGTGCCACAATTGAAGTTTTCCATCCAATTCTCCGATGGGCAGATGGGTCAAGGGTGCGTTTGGACGAGTTCTCGGTACCAGTAGAGCTCCAAGCGGAAGACTGTTTATCCATACGTTTATCCACAACATTATCTTCGAGGCGCTCTTCAATAAATTCAAGTCCACCTGGATCGCCATGGGTCCGAGGGTGGGCCTTTAGCCATCTTAACCTTAGGATTGCCAACTGTTCCTTCATTTCATCAAATCTAACGATGGCCTCTGACTCCCTCCGTTTGTAAAAGTTCTCAATCTTATTCAACTCCATGAGTAGCCACTTCTGGAATTCAGCAGAGGCTGCCAACTGGGCCTCGGTGATATCAATAGTAGAGGTGTCGGTTGTTTGCCACGGCGCGGCAAAAAAGGAGGACAAGCGGTTTACGAACGGCCGTGGGCTGGCAATGGCGGAGCGTCGCAAAAAGCCTGACGACAGGGGTCTAAAGGCACGGGCAGTAATATTAGAGAGTCGACGGCCTCCTGTGTGATCGCGTGAGAATGAAGCACCTGGAAGAGGGGGGAGATCCTCAGCTAATCCGATACTTTCTGGTCGTGAGGGTGGAACCGAGGGGTTGGGTTTGCTGGGTATGTTGGACTCAGGGCCAAGTTCAATGAGAGGTTGAAGAGGTTGTATAGGGTCCGGGAGCATGAGGTCAGGCGGAACTGAGGGGAGGTCATCGGTATAACGATCGGAATGGCTGTAAGGATGGGAATCCGCTGACCGCGGTGCCGGCATCGCCAACGCACGGACGCCTACAGCACCATGTGTGTTTATCCAGGACCTAGGCGAATCCGATAGTCCTCCATCATCTTTCATCCTATCCCTCGGGGAATGTGAGGGGATGTCGCCTGCATCGACGCTATCCAGAGGGATGGAGCGCCTGTCAGCCGTAACCGGTCGCGGGGTATGTGGTAGAGGTGGGCGGACACTTGAGCTGGCAGTGGAATGGGGTGCTGAAGATGGTCGTGGGGTTTTAGGCGCTTCTTGACCAAGCGAACCTCGCCAACGGTGATGGAGATGATCTCTCGCATAGGCGGTCGCACGTTCACGGGTTCGCGAGAAGCCAGTACGAGCAGGAGCACGGGACGACAGTCGGTTTATACTAACTGCAACAGCCTCGATTTTTTTCTTCCCAACCTATATGGGTGTAAACATTGGCACGGAGGGTTTGAAACAAAAGACTCGTAGATGGGAAAACGGAGAGTCACATGGCGACGGAAGACCGTAAATGCAAGCAAAAGCGTCCGGGACCAGTAAAAACTCATTCATTTGAAACCTGGAAAAAAGGCATACCTTATATTGTATATATTGCGAGCTCCACTCAGGAACCATAAGTTCCTCGAGAGACCTAAGCGCAGACAAGAAGGGTCAGTAAGAAAAAGCCACACGTGAGCAAACGGCACTCTCGCCGATCCATGGAGATACTGACTTTGAGAACTTCATCGTAGCACCCAGTTATAATTGTAACATATGAACAGTGTAGAAGTCGCAAAGGGGTGGGTTATGAGGACATTCGTGCCTCCAGTATGCCTCGCGGTGAGTAGGTATGAGGATGGAGGTACGATTTGTATACGAAATGATGGGGTAGGGCAAAAAAGGAAAAGGATAAGACGAGGTGCCGAGCCCGCACAGTAATCCGAGGAGGAGGACTGACGTGGCTAAGAAAGCAGAGAAAAAAGAACAAACTGCAAAGAGATGGCAATAAGGACAGAGACAGAAGAGGATTGACGATACTAGCAATTGGGTTTGGGGGGAAAATATCGCAAAGGAGAGGTATGAGGGCGGGGGAATAAAGTTTGTGTCGCGTGGGGAAAGGGTGGGATTAACAGAGGAGGAAGGTGAGGAACACCAAAGGCAACCCCCGTGACGAGCCTGGGTAACAAGCAGTGATGTGAGATTAGCATGCTGAAAGATGATATGAGCATCTCAAGGATGGTGCTGCCAAGAGCGTGGAGAAGTTGTTATGCACAAAAGGGGGCAGTGGGGAAGGTTGAGATTAAAGCATAAGTTATTGCAGCCTTGGAACCGATGGAACTCGTCGAGACTGCTGAACCCACGAGAAGATTTGATATTGTGAATAGCAAAGTGTTTGTCGCCGTAAGGTTTGTCGTTTTTTTATTTTTATTTTTATTTACCCGAGCCCGGCACAGGGATTGGCAAATTTCGGGGTCTCTGGGGTGCCCCGCCCAGAATGCACCTTAGAACATCGCTCATCCTCCATCTGATGCGCTCGACCAGCCACATGCACAATCAAAACGTTTTATTGCTTTCACGCAGACGAGCATATCAGACTACCTATTCCTATAACGGAGTAATCTCACAATACTCCAGGACACTCGACACTCTGGTTTAGAATGGAGGGATGTCTGGGCATGTGGAGGTCTGGTGCAATGATAAGGGGGGGGAATCAAGGAAAGAAAAGCCAACAAAGGGTTGGTGGTGACAAGAGAATTTCTAATTCACAAGAAAAAGTGTTTGAAATTCACTACGTACTCGTACTGGTATCATACCGGTATCTAAGGCAGCCCGGAAATCTCCGCATACAGGGTCAAAAGCTCCTGAAAAACATCAACTTTTTCCCGACACGTTAGCGATAAGATCGGCCAGATCTCATTCACCGACACCTGTACGAGTACTCGTAGGTTAAATTACGAGTACCATATTCGCAATTCTGTTAGCATGTCAAACTAAACTTATCGTGGACAGAGGGCTGCCAAGCAGCCAATAGGCGGATTAGATGATTCAGCGCATTGGTCTCTAGGCCAAGAAATATTCCGTAAAGAGTTTGGTGGGGATACCCGTAGACTACTCTCTCTCTGCGCTAGGCGGGCAAGTACCCGCCTAGCCCATGCTTCATCTTTGAATGCTTTTCAGAGGATAGCAAATATTCTGGCGATAGATATCTCAAGTGGAATATGTAGCCAAAAACCACAGCTATTTATTAGAAAAGAATTGATCAAAAGTTATGTGGCCTTGATGCTATTAGAAGGAAAAATAAGATACTTCAAAAACTTGAATAATTGGATGCCACACAAAATAGTTAACTTGAGATATGCATTGCCAAGTGATCTCAATGTAGACCACTCAATATGGATTTCATCATTGCTAATCATATTGAAAATTCAGCTCCTCTAGAATCTTATCAATAGTATCAACCTTATTGATATTGCCGCTGTTACTATTCTTCTCTGCAAATTACCACCAATCCCGTTCCTTTCACCTCTCTATAAGATATGAGTAGTCACCCGTGTGTGTACTGAGAAAAAGATGATTCGATTCGGGAAAGGCAAATGTGGAAAGTCCTAGTAGGTATGTTTGAAAGTAAGGAGGTACAGCACCTAAGATTTGTAGGTTCCATAAACAAGGAGTGTGCTGCAAGTAGGGTGTAGGGTACCAAATTAGGCATCATTGCTTGGCTGTCCTCAAGGGTGAAATTATTTTCACACATAATTCTATTTCATGAAAACAGGTTTTCACTTCACAAGCAATTGTACTCTCTGTCCCCAATTTGAGCCTTGGGTTTCTCTCTCTCTTGCCCCAGTGTACCACCTTCTTCAATAGCAGCTATTTCTTGCCCAAGGTACTGGCTAGCACTAAAGTACTGTACCTTCCAAGTGGCTGTACCTTACCCCCCAAGTTTCTACTCTTACTCAAGTACTGTACCTCCCAAATACTTAGTTTTTGGCCTAGTCTTAGCCTATCTTGCTTCCAAGAGTTTGGCTCCTGTCTGAGTCTCTACCACCAGGTTTACCCAACTCTCTTACTCCAAAGCTGCTACTACTTGCCCGAGTCTTTATCTCATACCTGAGCACTCAATTATATTTTGTTTAAGTAAACCCCCTCCTTAGACCTAGCAATCCTCCATCCCCTGGACCAAGCAATTCCCGTCCAGGAACCAGGTACCCTTCCTGCCCAAGACTAGGAAACTCTCCTTACAGGACCTCAAGACTTCCCTCCTGGGACCAAACAACTCCGCTCTCGGGACCAAAAGACTCCCTTCCTGTGACCAAGCAACTCTCCTCCTGGGACCAAGCAACTTCCCTCCTCAGTCCAAACAACTCCCCTCCCTAGATCAAGCAACTCCCCACCCTAGACTAAGTAACTCCAAACTCCCAGGACTAAAAGACTCTCCTGTTAGGCATATAAGACCTAGCACAAGTGGTAACGTTACATAATTAATCATAAAGGTCAAGTGATTAAAAAAATGGTTGCGGCAAAACATATAAGAATTACAATAATAATTTCTAATTCATAACTCACTGACTGCAAACCATACAGACCACTTGCAATAGTGATTAGCCGACTGAGAGATTTTCTATCCATAAGATAGAAGACACCTGGCGCTATTAGGATACTTCAGAAACTACTAATACCGATTCAAGATTAGGTGCATATCGGACTGCTCTAATAGGAGTCCCTCTTAGAGGCAGAAGGTCAGAGGGGAACCACACTTGAATTGGAAGACTGGAGATGCATGAGCCTTTCTATGATGCTGGTGTGTTGAGACTCATGCAAGCATATATTATTTATGCACTAGTTCTTGATCAGAAGGGACGATTGGAATAATAGTCATTCGGACTACATTTACATACTTAGTCCATTCAAACCTAGAGATCGTAAAGAGATCATTGGAAGATAGGACACTATCCTCTCAAGATTAATATCTCGTCTCAATTATGATTAAAGTGGTGTGTGAACTTTCAGGGTTAAACGGTGTTCGCAATTAGTAGAAATGAAAGTTAAAAGCTCCTGGGTACAAGTTAGTATATGAATACTAAGTACCAATTGATTAGTATAAATAGGTTTAAGGTCTCCGGGTTAGTTAGAAGAACCAAGCAACGGAGAAGAGACCTTAACAGTATAATAAGTTTATAAATTATGAATCTTTTCTTTTATTCCCCTATTACTTTACAAGTCTTCCTTGACAATCTCCGATCATAAGATTCAGGCCCTAGTCCTTCCTACCGATAAGATTGATCTCAGCTACTGCCTAACATCTCCCCCCACAGGACCAAAAGTCTCCACTCCCAAGACCAAGAACCCCTCGTCCTAGGACTAATAGATTCTTTCCACCCTGGACCAAACAACTCCCCCCTCCACACCAGGACCAAATGGCTTCCCACGTAGGGGCAAGTAACTCCCCCCTCCACTAGACTAAAAGGGTCTCCTCCTGAGACCAAAAGACTTCCCACCTAGGACCAAATAACTCCCCTTCTACCAGGAGCAAAAGACCCCCCCCATCCTGATACCAAGCAACCCCTTGAGGCCACATTCAGAGAACTCTGACTCATTCACAAAACTTACCAATACTTTAGTCCCAACAACAGCAAACCTATCCGCAGACTTTTTTTCCAGTTCTCCTGTTAGCAGTCCTAATACTAGTAGCATAAATGAAGAGGTGGAGATACTAGATTCCTAAGTCTCAAAATCTACTACTACCACTGTAGACAACCAAGCATCCCCGCCGGGAACCATGCAACCATCTATGGACCAAGATACTCCTCTCTTAGGACCTGTTTAATATGTCAACTAGTCACACAGCACATCCTAGTACCCCAGACTTTATGTGAGATGAGAGGCGCGATTTTAAGCTTCTCTGTTCGATTGTATGAAGCTATATCTAGATACAAAAAAAATTGGATATTCATTGCAGCAAATTAGATTTGCATGCTCTGCTGCCTGTTAATCAATACCAACAAAGAGATCTGGCAGCCCTCCTATACTCACTCAGGGACAGGTTGAAGATCTTGTAGTATATGTCTACTTGTCCTCATGGAAGAGGTGCCTTTCGATCCAACAATTATTAGAATAGTTGAATTTAGGGGTAGGAAGGAAAGCTATTTAGGCTACTCTCATAAAGGAAGGCATTCAATGATGGTTATTAGCAAAAATAATTACTTGCATCCTGTGTATCCTGTACATCAGACGTATAGGAAATCCTAAACATAAATCAATAACCAGGACGCGGTATTTGATCAGACATCGTATCCTGATTACTATTGTATGTTGTCCTGTATCACAACACCATCCAGACATGAACTCCTATATTCTATACATCCTGGCAGCTTTGAACTCATTTCCGTTACGCTATAACACCATCTGATCATCTACACGGACGACTAGTCAAAGTCTGATCTTCTACCTTAATATTTTATCTTTTACCCGAATATCTGCATGCTATGTAATTATCGGCTGCTGCATCCCGAGAACCTTGCACATGTTTCCTTATGTCGAGATCATAACAACTTTTACCCTGTCTCATCTGAACACCAAGTTGACTAAGCATCTAGTTCGGGTGTTTGTTGATCTCAAACTATTATGTCTTGAGTTATACTAGTACTGTGCGCCAT
The DNA here is from genome assembly GCA_006112555.1 of Tuber indicum. NCBI lineage: Eukaryota > Fungi > Ascomycota > Pezizomycetes > Pezizales > Tuberaceae > Tuber > Tuber indicum. The sequence continues at coordinate 61,616 of VBSK01000037.1, forward strand.
ATCTAGATAGTTGCCTGCTCTATCCTGGCTTCATCTCACATGTATTATCACATCCTTATTTTACTCATTGACATCTGAACATCATTTGAACACAGTTGTGCACCTGGCACATTGTTCCTGACCTTTTATTTATTACACTATAGTTACTCTGACCCTACTATGACTTCCTCTTCGTTCATCCCAAAGTCTATATCTATACAATTCCTCCATAAATGCACTACTACATAACTAGTTATACTAATTCTGATGATGTTGGCTGTTGGCTGTCGTGCTTTTTTACTCACTAACTTATAACTTCATTCTGCCAAATTAATCTATTATTATTATTTTTGACACGTCTGCAATTGCCTTTGATCTATTGCAGTATGACTCCTATTAGGCTCCCTACACAATATCTGGCAGATGATCACAAATTCATGCTTGGGTTACATGGGCATCCAGTGAATCTTCAAGGCTAAGTGAGAGGCAATCTAATAGAGAAGTACAGGGCAATAGGCCTGGTATTGATTGTATACTATATGGTCCAGGATTATCCAAACTTGTTTGATCTGAATCTAGAACCCTCAGCACACATGCAAGTGATGTCTGGCTCATATCAAATGACCTGTCTGTTTCCTGGGACGCACTCAACCCATCTCAATGTTGCTTTAACTGCCTAGTCCTAGCATTGGTTCATCAAACCATAGGCCTTACTTTTTGCATACTTGATTCCTGACAAGCTAGTTCTTCCTGTACTGACTCGTAATTATCATTATATAGTTCACAGTACTTCTGCTGTATCCAATGGACCTGCTCTGCCTTCTTCGAGACTGAATTGCAGATGTTGTAAAGGATAATGTCTGTGACCATTTGTGGGCACTTGGCTCACATTTCTCTCTACTGTTGGAAAGGTTCTTCTGCATCTGGTAACATGTTAGGAGTTTGGCTACTAACCGCCTGCTATAAGATTTGAAAACTCTTACTTCATACTTCCATTGGTTTAAAGTTCATTGGATCGAAGAATATTCCCAATTGCCACTTGTGCAGTGTATGAGAGATAATGATATATGTCAAGCAAATCATTATGCCATTGATCTGCCCCAGAAACTCGGGAACAGCTATTTTCCTCATTTTGATTCCTGTGAAATACTTCCCGTAAACTACTTCTGGAATCAGTGGAGAAAGGAAGCAGTACATCTAGTTCTGCATTCAGTATCACAATTAGTAGTACTCACAATGTAGTAACTATTAGTGTAAATGAATAGACCTTATACGCACTGAAGTTACAGATAAACCTATCACCATTGAGTAGGTAGTCCACATAATATGCCTTAGCCATTAGATCCTCTAGTAGATCCTATAACTTTGTAATATTATTCTTCACATGGAACCGGAATTGTGATCGTACTCTTGAGTGCTTTTGGCGAATCATTCCTCTTTAGTAGAGTAGATTGCATTGTGTCACATAGGGCAGAATTAATTTACTAAAGATATAGGCTTCTCAGACAGTTTGATAGATTCAGTGTTGGTTCTGCTCTGTGCTGCTGCATTCCACACTTTGAGCATCTGGTCATTCAAGATAACAATATTCGAAAGTGGATCTTAGAACAGAGTATACCACGAAATGAGTGACTATCTCCATTGTAAAACAGCCACCTCTGCATCTGTCGCTAGGTTTTGTCAAGGCTTACTCACTGACAAGTGGTCAGCAAGTAGGGTACTAGGGTGATGGTAGGCGGTGATAAGTGATATAGACTTAGGGTTGTCTAGGCCAATTGGGATTCATTTACTAGACAGAGATTTGTCTAGGAAGGCTCGGAAGCAACTCATTTTATTTATGACTACTAAGAGTGCAAGAAAGTAGAATAGAATCGTAAGAATAATACTATTATATTGTTATAGTCTCTTCTCTGTTGCTTGATACAGTCTAAAGTTTGGAAGACACTTCGATATTTATATTCCGCATCTGTGTATTAGCGGACTACATTTATCTAATATACACACTATGTACCCTCTCAAATATAAATTGCAATGTCGAATACTCCATGAAGGTGCAAACACCGGCAGATCCTGAAAACCATCACACCCTCTTCAGCAATTACTATTATCCTTCCGGAAAACACATATATCTTCAGTAGTAATTATCTGATCTTTAGAGTCCTTAGACCTATAGCTGAGTTCTCAAGTATAACAATGTTGACTCCAATAGTCCTTTCCATTGCTGAGAGAATGTCACGATCCTAGATCGGACATAGTAGATTTCATTAGTTAGTTAGTAAGTTTCATTTGTTACGAAATTGGTTTATGAGTTTCCTTTGTTACGTAGTTGTTTTATGTTATGATTTATGTTTTCACGCACTTGACCTATTCAGAGGTCATGTGATTTATGATGGGCTATGCAACGAGGCAGACTGCAAGGCAGACTCGTTGAGGTTTCATTTGTTATATTTCACGCACGAGACTTATTTAGAAGTCACGGGGCTGTATAAGGAGGCTATGCAACGAGGATGTGCGCAAGGCAGACTCGTTAGGTTTATGTTATGTTTCACGCACATGATCTATTCAGAGCTCATGGGGCTGCGCAAGGGGGCTGCGCAAGGCAGACTGGCAAGGCAGACTGCCTTTGGTTTGATTTGTAAGCGGGTTGAGGGAAGGACTATATAAGGAGTCCTCGAAGGCGAGTTAGTTAGTTCTTCACGCAACCATCTAAGTTATTTTCCTACTTATTGTTTTAAGAACGAATTTACTTTATTCTATCTACCTCACGATAGTTACACAAACTTAGTAGAAGAGGAACGCCTCTACGACTACTAAGTGTAACAAGAGAAAAGATAATAGTGTGAACGCACACTATACGAGAACGACGAAGAAGTGTAATAGTGTGAAGGCACACTATTAGTACGAAATACATAGTGTCATAGATACTATAAGAGAAGTATCGTTGCCTGTCGCGTGAACTGATATAGGAACAGGACCCCTTAACATTTGGTTGCGTCTCACCAGCGACGCCCAACGATAGACAACACGGCTTTCAACCCAGATCACGAAGGTGATCTCGATATAAACGACGATACCCTAGTGTTAGGAGGAGATTTTACCGACGCCCTAGAAAACGCATCAGCACAGCCCTCAAGGACAGGAAGTCCAGTCACACCAGAAGACAGATCACCTGCGGAAAGCTCCGACGAAGAAGGAACACCAACTCCAAGAAGGATGGCGGACGTACCCACACCAGCGGCGGCACCACCTGCCCCAGTCAATGTAATCGGCATGACTGAGGCACAATTCAACGCTTTCCGAATTTCCGCTCAACCAAACTCGAGGAATCGACCGAAGCCAAGGGAGCCTGATGTGTTTAAAGGAGATCGAACGAAGTTTCGGAGCTTCATAGCTCAACTAGAGGGGTACTTTAGGGTCAAAGAATACAACGGCAGCGAAGACAACCTAAAGGTAGCCTTTGCGGAGTCTCTCCTGAGAGACACGGCCGAGGCATGGCTCATCCCCTATAGCGAAGGATCCAAACCAAGGACTTGGGACACGTGGGACGAGTTCAAACAAACCCTAAAGGAACAATTCGGAGACCCGAATGTAAGAGAAACAGCACGACTCAAACTCGAGACAATGAAGCAAGGAAGAAAGAACATGACAGAGTTCTGGAACGAGTTCCGACTTATCGCAAGCGAAGCAGAATATGACGACAACTCCCTATGGAATCACCTGTTGTCAGCATGCAGCGAAACGCTACAAGACGCTTGGGGCTTAGGAGATACACCTTTCACCACTACCGACGCTTTCGCAAGATGGGCAATCGCGAAGGAGAACAAGCTCAACCAAGTGAAGCATGCAAAAAAGCAGAACCTCACGGCGAGACAACAAGAAATACCAAGAAGCGCCGACGGAAAATATGTGGCTAAGACTACCACATCTGGAGGAAGCGGAGGAGAACCGATGGACCTGGATGCGGTAAGGGGAGGAAAGAAGAAGTTCCAAACCCGATTCGGGATGCCGAAACTATCACCCTTGGAATATCGGAAGAGAAGAGAAGAGAACGCATGCCTCAGATGCGGAAAGAAGGGACACTTTATTGCGCAATGCGGGAATAAAGATGTCAAGATCCGAGAGATGACGATGGAAAATCCCCAGGAGGATTTAAACGACTCGGGTCCCCAGTAAATGGTGGTCGGAGGGACCAGCCAAAGGGAAAACCCACCAGGATTACACAACTATCGACGGCTTTTGATAACTCGGCACTATTCCAACACACGGACAACAAAGAAGAACAAGACGATTCCGATCACCTCATGCTCAAGATAAAGATATCAACAAACAATGGGATAACGGAGACCAACGCAATGCTGGATTCAGGGGCAACGGAAAACTTCATCGACCAAGAGTTTTGCGACATGAACCAAATACCCCTGAATCGGATCAGCAAACCCAGAGACATCTATGTGGTCAATGGGGAAAAAAGCAAAGCGGGACCCATTACCCACGAAGCCGAAGTATCTATGGAGATCGGAACACACAAAGAAGAGGTGGATTTCCAAGTGGCCAATATGAGGAAGCATACGGCCATACTGGGAACACCGTGGCTCAAACGACATAACCCAAGGATCGACTGGAAACGAGAAAAGATACATTTCGACAGCTACGAATGCACGGCAAGCTGTGTCGAAAAACCACCAATGGTCAATACAGTTCCAGAAGAAATTGCGATATGGGAAAACGAGCAAGCACGCGTGTTGGAAAAAACATGTAATGAAGGGGACATTCAGATCAGACAGATGGACCCGAAAGCAAAGATACCGACTAAGGGATCGGTTATGGCTGCAGGTCACGACCTATACAGCATGAATGGTACGACTGTTCCCGCTAGGGGACAGGCCATGATAAGAACCGGGATTGCGATACAACTCCCCGAAGGAACCTATGCACGAATAGCTCCAAGAAGTGGATTAGCGGTACGTCATGGTATCACCACTGGAGCCGGAGTCATAGACGCAGACTATCGAGGGGAGGTTCAAGTATTGCTTATGAACCTGAAAGACGAAGACTACGAGATCAGAGAAGGGGACCGAATCGCCCAAATGATCATCAAAAAAATCTATACTCGGCAACTACAGGAAGTAGTTAGCTTGGAAGAAACGATAAGAGGCGAGAACGGATTCGGGAGTACTGGTACCACGGAGATAGAACAACCTAAAAGGAAAACCCTCGATATCGACTTTATATCAGCAAAAACCTTCGGAAAACTCTATCGAAAAGGAGAACGATGTGGAGTACTCAAATGGGAGCCCGAAGAAGATGGGCCAACGATAGCCGAAGCTTCGACGATAAGTACGCGGCTAGCCGTACGACAAGGAATGAATAAGCAAAAGACAACGCTTAAAGAAATGGTACCGAAGGAATACCATGGATTCCTGGATGTGTTTGAAGAAGGAGAAAAGAAGGATCTACCCGAACGCAGGCCAGAGGATCACAAGATCGAGCTAGAGGAAGGGAAGACGGCTCCCTTTATGAAACTCTACCTGTTACGAGAAGAAGAGCTCAAGGTATTAAGAGAATACCTTGAACAGAACCTGGCACGAAGGTGGATAAGGCCATCATCATCGTCAGCAGGAGCACCAATATTATTTGTCAAAAAGAAAGATGGCAAATTGAGGTTATGCGTGGACTTCAGAGGGTTGAATGCGGTATCTAAAAAGGACAGATACCCATTACCTCTGATAGATGAAGCATTGGATCGACTGGGAAAGGCGCAATGGTACACCAAGCTGGACATCAAGGATGCCTATCACAATATCAGGATCGCCAAAGGAGACGAATGGAAAACGGCATTTCGCACTAGGTACGGACTATACGAATACCTAGTAATGCCGTTTGGACTATCCAATGCACCGGCCACATTCCAACGATGGATTAACTCCAAGTTAAGTCAATTCCTGGATGTGTGTTGTATCGTCTATCTAGATGATATCCTCATATATTCAGAAAACTTGGAACAACACCAGAAGGACATACGGTCGATAATCACGGCATTACGACAGGTTAAAGTCAAGCTGAAGCCTACAAAATGCGAGTTCCACAAAAAAGAAACGGAATATCTGGGCTTCATCATCAGCCCAGAAGGGATAAAAGCGGATCCGGTCAAAACAGAAGAAATCGAAATTTGGAAACCTCCAAAGAGCGTCAAGGGAGTTCAAAGCTTTTTAGGCTTCTGCAACTTCTATCGGAGATTTATAGAAGGATTTAGCAGAGTGGCTAAACCGCTATACGGACTCACGAAGAAAGGAATCAAATGGGAGTGGGGGGAACAACATCAAACGAGTTTCGACAAGTTAAGAGAGAAACTCACTATGGCACCCATACACCAACATTTCAATCCAGAATTACCGATAAGGATTGAAACGGACGCATCGAACTACGTATGCTCGGGCATACTATCGCAACTAGCGGAGGATGGATTTTGGCACCCGGTGGCATTCCGATCCAAAACCATGTCAAAAGCGGAATGCAACTACGATATACACGACAAAGAACTGTTAGCGATCGTACAGGCATTCAAGACATGGAGAACCTATACGTTGGGACACAAACATGACATCAAAGTCATAACCGACCACAAGAATCTAGTGCCGTTCACCACCACGAAGAAACTCAACTAAAGACAAGCAAGATGGTATGAAACGTTGTCGCAATACCATTTCAAAATCGAGTACCGACCCGGCAAACAAGGAGGACAACCAGACGCGCTCACGAGAAGGGCAGAAGATCTGCCAAACAAAGAAGACGAACGGATCAAACAAAGAGAAAGAATACTACTCCCTAAGGAAAAGTATTTCGAAGAAGGATACGACAGTGGATACGAATCCATGAACGAAGTAGGCACAACGGTGCCAAGCGACGAAGGATACACTCGATGGATCAAGGAAAAAACAAAAGAAGATGAGGATATGAAGAAAATATCCCAAGCGTTGGAAGAAAAAAGAAAGGAAATGAAGGGGGTGGCGTTGGGATTATACCAAAGAAACGAGGGATACCTATGGTACGACAACAAGATAAGGATCCCGGCAGATGAAGCATTACGAACGGAAACGATAAGAAGAAATCACGACATTCCACAAGCAGGACACGGCGGAACGGCTAAGACGGCAGAGCTTATCGGAAGGTCATATTACTGGCCTAATATGCGCAACGATATCAAACGATACGTCAAGAACTGCGAAACATGTCAGCGGACCAAAGCAGTACGACACGCACCTTATGGACTACTGAAACCACTGGAAGCTCCTGGAAGACCATGGCAATCGATAAGCATGGACTTCATCACCGGACTACCAGAATCAAAAGGATGCGACGCAATATGGGTGGTGGTTGATCGTCTGACCAAGATGGCACATTTCGTGCCATGCAATACCACTATGGATACGACGGGATTATTCCAGTTGTTTAAAGACCAAGTCTTTAGATTACATGGACTACCAAAAGACATCATTTCCGACCGTAGATCATTATTCACTTCCGATTTGTGGAAGGAAATAACTCAACATTTGAAAATGGACCGACGGTTAAGCACAGCATTTCATCCACAAACCGACGGACAAACGGAACGAACAAATGCGATATTAGAACAATATCTACGGGCATTTGTGAACTATCAGCAGGACGACTGGATAGATTACCTCGCTACGGCAGAATTCGCATACAACAACGGAAAACAAGAAACCATTCAGATGACACCCTTTTACGCGAACTACGGATATGATCCAACGTTCGATCCGGCAAAATACGATGTGCCGACAAAGATAACGGAGGTCGAAAACATGCAACAACTGCACGCGATATTACGAGAAGAAATCTATCACGCGCAACAACGACACAAAGAATCGGCCGATAAACACAGAAAACCCGACCCGAACTTAGCCATAGGAGATAAGGTATGGCTAATACCAAAAAACATACGAACCACAAGACCATCACGGAAGTTGGACTACAAGAAACTAGGACCCTTTACGATCAAGGAACGAGTGGGATTGAGAGCTTATAAGCTCGACCTCCCACGCTCGATGAACAATACTCATCCAACATTCCACATTAGTCTCATTGAACCCTATCAAGATAACTCTTTTCCCTCACAAAAACAACCTCCTCCTCCACCGATCGAAATCGACGGTGAAAAAGAATACGAACTCGACGAAATCATCGATTCTCGCTTACACTACGGAAAACTACAATACCGCGCGAAGTGGACCAGATATCCCCCTGAACACGATCTAGAGTGGTATCCAGCCGACAACTTCGAAAATGCAGCCGTGGCAACGCGAGAATACCACGGACGAAGCCCTGGCAAGCCAGGCCCCGAGCCCAGTACGGTTCGGCGACTGGGTGGAGGTAGACAAGAAAGAGGAGGACCTCACGAACGAACAATGGGTGAACCTGGCGGATCTCAACCGCCCAGCGAACCCATCCCACGAACACGACTTAATGTCGTGGACACACTGCTACGACGACGGGTGCCCGACCCACTACGGGGACAAGATCGGGACGAACTATTTCCCGCGGGCACTCAACGAAAGGACTTCAGGGACGAAGTCAAGGAGAAGGGGGGGCAAAAAATCCAAGAAGGTCCGGTGGGCGGACCAGGAAACAGAAACGAGACCAACCCCCCCGAGCACAGAAACGACGCCAACCCCGGAACCGAAAACTCCCTCAAACACACCAACCTCCTCCACGAGTCCCGAACCTCCCACATCACCACAAACAACCGAGCCCGATACGATCGAATCACTCCAGCAACAAATACAACGAATGCAGGAGACGATCGACGCGCACGAAATCGATGCCCGCCTATACCAAGGGCAAACGAAGATGTGGGAAGCAAAGGGGAGACAGTTGGAGAGGGAGAACGAGCGGTTGGCAAGGAAGGTGACGGCGGAGCAGGTCAAGGTGGGACTTGCGGAGCACGCGATGAAGAGGTTGCGGGAGCAACTGAGGAGCCGGGAAGCGAAGTACCAGAGGCTTAAAAACCTCTTGTACGAGATTACCGGGGGGATAAGGAGGAGCGCTAATCTCATGTTAGAGATAGCGGGAAAGAGCGGGGAGTACGATTGGTTGGCCTAATGGGACTTAGGCCTAGGGAGAGGGGAGCTATTGTCACGATTCTAGATCGGACATAGTAGATTTCATTAGTTAGTTAGTAAGTTTCATTTGTTACGAAATTGGTTTATGAGTTTCCTTTGTTACGTAGTTGTTTTATGTTATGATTTATGTTTTCACGCACTTGACCTATTCAGAGGTCATGTGATTTATGATGGGCTATGCAACGAGGCAGACTGCAAGGCAGACTCGTTGAGGTTTCATATGTTATGTTTCACGCACTTGACTTATTTAGAAGTCACGGGGCTGCATAAGGAGGCTATGCAACGAGGATGTGCGCAAGGCAGACTCGTTAGGTTTATGTTATGTTTCACGCACATGATCTATTCAGAGGTCATGGGGCTGCGCAAGGGGGCTGCTCAAGGCAGACTGGCAAGGCAGACTGCCTTTGGTTTGATTTGTAAGCGGGTTGAGGGAAGGACTATATAAGGAGTCCTCGAAGGCGAGTCAGTTAGTTCTTCACGCAACCATCTAAGTTATTTTCCTACTTATTGTTTTAAGAACGAATTTACTTTATTCTATCTACCTCACGATAGTTACACAAACTTAGTAGAAGAGGAACGCCTCTACGACTACTAAGTGTAACAAGAGAAAAGGTAATAGTGTGAACGCACACTATACGAGAACGACGAAGAAATGTAATAGTGTGAAGGCACACTATTAGTACGAAATACATAGTGTCATAGATACTATAAGAGAAGTATCGTTACCTGTCGTGTGAACTGATATAGGAACAGGACCCCTTAACAGAGAATCAGTTTCGATACAGAGTTGCCTTTACATATATGTTGGAGTCGAAGACTTCTAGTTGTGACAGCTCAACAACTAACCGATAGAATGTATTCAGATGACCTTCTCCTCATAGAGGGGAAGTCATTCTAGAGAATATACTCATAATCTATCCGTGGCAACTCCTGGTTGTCCTATTTGATGGCTGTCAGTTGTTGAGTGGTATTAGTGATAATTCGTGCAATCACGACACTTTCTCTAATGTAGTTGGAACGCCCTGTCGAACCTATTAGTTCCTCGAACAGTGCCTTCTAGGATCTTGGACTCTCTTAATAGATGGAGGGTGGATATTAATGTATTGGTTCCTGGACTTAGAACCTCTAACATTTAACATGGTAGCTTCATGCGAAAACATCCTGTTACTTATGGCTCATGTTAAAGATGGCTCATCTTTGAAGCCGGGTAACTTCCTGCGTAGTTGACGGATTGAATTTCATCAGCAAAAGGTTATTCTGTCTCTGACACCCACGTACCCCGTCCAGACGCATCCTGTTAGTTGGGTACACCCCCTGTGTCCTGTACTTCTGGCATTGCCTCACAACTACACCGACGTTGCATGCTTTCTGTGTTGTAACGCTCCCTTCGCTTACGTCCTGTGCCTCGTTTCATACAGCCCAAACGTCTGAATTACGACCTGCATGTGTTGCACTAATTCTACCCTCTGGGTGCTCAACTCCACTGGCTATGTCATCCCCGCGTCTGGACGCTTTGCCCACGTCGCCAAGTTTGTCGACATGCTCTAGGAGCCGTGATTTCTGGCGTCATTGTGTCTTGTTCTTCAGAACTATTCTTTGGTAGCCAAGAGTGCGTCTGTTAGGTGGAGACAACCAGTATAGACTTAGGGTTGTCTAGGCTAATTGAGATTGGTTTGTATAGATGGAGATTTATCTAGGTAGGCTCGGAAGCATCTCGGTTCGTTTATGACTACTAAGAGTGCAAAAAGTAGAATAGAATTGTAAGAACAATATTATATTGTTAAGGTCTCTTCTCCATTGCTTGATGATGTCAAAAGCTTGGGAGGCACTGTAATATTTATATCCCGTGTCTGAGTGTTCAAGGACTACTTCTATCTAACATACAAAATATGTATGATAGCTCTTTAGTTTTAACTCGCAACGTCTAGTTCTCCATAAAGGTGCGAATACCAGGAGACCCTGAAAACCATCACACCCTCTTTGGTAATTACTATATCCTTTTTGGAAGACATACTTGTTGCTAGTGGTAATTATCTGATCTTTAGAATCTTTAGACCTGTAGTCGAGTTCTCAAGTCAAACTATGTTGGCTCCAATGGTCCTTTTCGTTATCAAGAGGATCTGTCTGGACACGAAGTTGCTTCTGCTTTTTATGCTGGAGTGGATGACTTCTAGTTGTGATAACTCAACAACTAACTAGTAGAATTCATTCCGATAACTCTCCATTTGTAGAGGAGAAGTTATTCTATTGAATACTCTCATGATTCCATGGTCGGCAACTCCTGGTTGTTCTATGTACAGGCGGTGGACCTTCGTGTTATGTTGGTCATAATTCCCGGAACTACGGTACACCTCAGATTATGGTGCAAGTCTCCTTGGAGCTTGTTGGCCTCTTTGGTAGTATTTCCAGGAGTTCTATACTATTTCTAGTTAATGGAGGGTAGGTCTGAATGTGTGGATTCTTTGTTCTGAACCTCCTAACATTCATATCACGACCTTGTGCAAAAACGTCCCATTACTTACAGCCTATATCAAAGATGCCACATCTTTGAAGCCTAGTAACTCTCCGAGAGGTTGATGGATTGACTTCATTCTACTTCTCAGGTCTTGCCAGAGGTCTACGCTTATATATCCTGCCAACAGCCTGCAGTCGGATGGATGCCAGTGATATATATATTGTTATTCTGACACCTTCAACTCTGTGACCATATAGTCACTGGACGAAACTAAGGTTGATGTTCATGATGATGCGCGGGACGCGTCAGGGGGCCGGAGGGGGGTGTTGGAGACTAAGATTCTCAAACTTGGGTAAAGTTGTCCTATCTAGGGTAGTTCTAGGCTATTGGAATCGGGTACTCCTAATAGCGTCTTGTGTGCTCACAAACCTCCGTTTCTCCTAGGACGAGCCTAGTATCTCTTCCTCTCCTTTCGCATGTATCCTGATATTGGTGAGTTGTTTTATTGTCACTATGCAGCCACATTACCATTCATCAAAACCTGCCATTCATCCTGACTACATCTGTTCTAGTGAGTATCTACCTAGAGCCTTGTCTACAGTCCTGGGAGTCCTGGCAATTTCCACCTAGCCCTTCCATCCCGTCAGTGTCTTTCCTCATGATGTTCTTAATATCAGAACCAAAAGATTCCTAATTCGTCATCCTATGTACTTTTAATTATTATTGTCCTTAATTCTACATTCAGTATACTATACAATAATTTATATACTAGTAATACAAAGCCTCTGTGTACAGTGTTATCTTGGTCTGAGTCTGTTCCGACGTTCAACTTGAGCTAGTATAGCTGGGAGATTGGGCCTAGCACTATTGCATGTTGGTGCTGCAATGATCTTACACTGGCACCAAATCTCCGATTCCTTTGTTTTATTTACAGAGATGGTGAAAACGGCTGCGGGACGTCATGGCCAATGGCAACGAGGGGTTGTGAAGCCGCCGTTGTTAATTTGAAAGATTTGTCAATATATTTCATCGAACGTCAGTAAATTAGTCCGGCTGTTGACCGGCCATCTACAGTCCTTCTCAGTGATGAAGTGGGCCAGGCCCTCAATAGTGCCTATGTCCACTACCGTAAACTTTTAGGTCTCTGGCGGTTACACCGTGACAAGACCAGGTAACTCTGATGGGCGTCCCAAGTTAAGTACATTCAACATCTGCATACACGCCAGTCGGTAGACTCTGTCTTGGTGCTGCGAGTCGCAGAGTTTGAAGTATGCAAGGAGTTACCCTGGAAGACATCACCTCCGTGTGCCATATATTGGTTCTTCTCCAGCCTGTACCCATACCCAATCATTGCGACTAACTTTGTCTCGGAAAAGTTAGGTGCCCATGTATCGTGCGTGGTGGAAGTTGTAACTATCAGTTCCCTGAAATGCCAAAAGAGGAATTTCAAGTTGTGTTAATAGTTCCAGAATGAGAAGTCGTAGTATTCGGAGGTCTCCGGGAAGGCGACACTCAACTAGCAAGCTCTGTTGACCATAGTAGAGCAATTTGACATGCATAGTATTATTTGACATACCCAAGACCTTGCAAAGATCTCCAAGGTCGGTAATGTCAGAATAACGTCCCTTCAGAGCCCTACAATATCAGGACGGCGGACATTCGTTACTCATCTTGCCAAAAAGATCACTGACGTCTGCCAAGATATCAACTCTGCTACAATGTAGTGAATTCATATTTAAAAGTCTCATGCCGATCAAGTGGTGTCTGCCATAGTGATTGAGAATCTGCTGCGCTGCATTATTTTTATTGGAACGATGTCATCTGTCTTTTATTTGTTCCTTATGAGCCAGCTCACAAAACTCTTTAGAGTACTGTGGGATGATGCCAAACTAGTAGACGTGATCGGAGAAGTAACCAAGTAGATACATCTTGATGAAGTCGAAATGGGATACGTCATTGATCGATTTAGTACATTCGTCGTCATCTTCCTCTCGATATCGCTACTCCACCTGGTATCGTGGAGTAGGAGGGAGATTTTGATCAGTAACAGTTCCCTGCTGCTTTAACTCTATAAGCTGGTTCTGAATCTTTGTCTATGTTTGTTTAAAAGTTCAAAACTCCAAGAAGATATCTTTGGTTGCGTGAAATCGATTAAGATATTGATTCAGATAATCCAACCTCTCAGGTGTGTGGCTTCAGTATTGAGTCATCAGAGTGAAATCCAGTAATGACCTAACACAAGAGAGTGCAATTTTGAAAGGTTACTGTTCTGTACTATCCGGAATTCTCAATGCTACCCAGAGAACTACTAAAAGACAACATCCCAAGTTCCTCATCTCCTTTTCCTGCCACTGTGTAACCTCATGGTAGCCTTTCTTGGGTACAAAGAACCCTGGATACACTGGTAAAGATTTCCCTGCGTCATCAAATGCATCAAGACCTCTCTGCTTCTTAAGAAACCCTTCAATCCAATCTATTATTTGCTTGAATAGGCCAAGATAAACACTATCAAGCAAATCAGACCGGTGAAGATTGGCAGATGAAACTCGAGAATGGCCATAAAAAGCATTTCATCCAATCTTAACACCTAGAGAATCAAAGGTGGTTTGCACGTCGACTGACATCAAGTCCACTAACTCAGACTGGATTTCTTGTTCTAGCTGCTCATATCTAGTATAGTCTTGACCTGGATACTCCCTGTCGGTGTTTGCTCCTAACATATTAGGAGGTATCTCACATCGAGGACAGGTATTGGATATTACTCTGTGTAGTGTAATATTTTCCATATGGTCAGCAACCTACACTGATAAAATTGGGAAAGACATTCGTACATTCCCCACAGCATAGTCAATTGGCACACCATTGCAAGAAGCATGGTGTAATGGCTCGAATAGGAGCTCGAATACACCTTGTAGTAGTCGGTGTTAATCTGTCTCTAGTGTTCGTTCCCGGAAGAGGACTGCGGCAATTTGGGCACTACAGGTAATATCACAAGAAGAACTGCCATCGTTCAGGGCCTGTAACGCTTAGTCAATGGAAGATTTCCGATCGTATTGTACACAGGCCACACTTTCTTATCATCCGAGAAATTGGTGAGGTACGTCTTAGCAAACAACGTAATAATTGAAACCACAGTGGTACCAGATGGCAGTACTTCCTGTTGTCAGTTAGCCATCATATTTGACGAAACGGGAGCGCAGAATATTGACATAGTACCTGAATATTCCACCACCAGTGTGCCATATACATATCTGCATACACTCTCTGTCCATTGGGATCGTATTCACTTTACGGTGAGTAAATGAAGTTATCTTTGTACGCTACTAGTCAAAGGAAATACCAGATACAGTCTAGAAGTTTATGGTAGAACAAAGGTAAAGTTCTCATGCCATCCTGAACTTGACCTTCATGCCATTGTAGATATGGACCATATGGGTCAAGTCTGCATAGAAGCTTCTTATGTGTATGTACTGAGGTGTACGAAAATTCATAGGAATTGCGAAGGCCGTTGGAAAATTATTCATTAATTTGTGACTTGGATATCTTGCTTTGAATGAAGCAAGATGTAAGTTTGAGTTCGTGTACACTAGTAAATGGGGCAAATCAATCTTCGTACAGATTTCGCTGCTCTTCTGCAAATCCTGTCATGTATCTAATAGATTCACCTGCATGAGGATAATACTCTGTGTCCCCAAGTGTCGAAGGGACGTCGAAAATACCAACAGATTATTTGTCACACCTGTGCGCAATATCATCTCCAGTTGAGTCTGGTTGGCAGCAAATTGGGTCAGCATCTTATTTGTAGTCGGAATCCGGCTGACAACTATCCCACCATGAGGAGTCATGAGGCAATTCGCTGGATTCTACATCATGAAGACTCGCTGCCACATCAGTATGTAATGTTTGCAACGCTACTCGGAGAAGGAGGTTAAGATCAGCATGGGCAGTTCATATGTATTTCTCTTATGCACCTACCAGTGAGTATTTGCGGTGACAATATGCACATTTAGTAGGCATTACGGGACGCCCAGGTTTACGAGAAGCTTATAGCTACAACAAGCAAGTGGAATGGTGACTGTTAGATGATGGAGTCAGGGGTATGGCCAAGTACAGTCAATGTGAGACACAGCTAATGGCCTGTTCGGTTTAGCGCATGCGATGAAAGCAGACCCGAGGGCATAGTAAATGGACCAGAGAATGCTGGAAAGTCTCAACTTTGAATTCCTGAATAATTATGAAAGATTTTCAAAATGGCAAGAATATCAGGGACTCGGGCAGTATCTAAACTTAAACTATGAAAACTGAAGGAAGGCCATACCAGGAACAATATTCACAATGCCTACTGTGCCCACGATACTACTACCCAGAATGAACTACTGGCAATATCCCAAAATAATAACCATATGCAGTATTTGCACATGTCAATTGTTCCAAAGCAACACAAAGATCTAGAAGGGCACATATACCGGCTACTAGCTGTTGCTCTCACTGCCGCAATTACTGTGAGGAGGGTCGGCTATGGGAAAATCAACCTGTACAAGACACGGCATACATTGGGCCAGGATGACGCTAGGAGACAGCTCTATGCAGCATAGTGAAATACTGTCAAAGAGCAGATGTTAGCGAGGAATTATACCAATATCAATATTTTCCCAGAGGACAATTTCCACGAGATCTTACATGGTATGAGGAGATTGCATCTAGCCTATGATATTCTTGTGACAGTGGGGGCTAATGAAATACCGCAAAGGCGCCAGATCGAAGAGGCCATCATTGCTCTTATCAAGGACTGTGGTAAGAAGTTGACCAACTTTCTTCTGAAAAAGCGTACTCCTCAACAGGCACTGGGGGCACCAGTAATTAGTCTGGAGTACATGGTAGTTGAAAAGATCTTGTTGCCAATGGGTGCTCCGACTGTGTGGAGTGTCAAAGCACTACAAGCTCCAGGGCCAAATTGTGCTCCATATACTGAAATTGCTGAAAGTGATGCAGACATCCACTCTGTGCCGACCAACAAGAAATATCGCGATGGTAAATGTACTGCTGGAGATGTTGCAACTGCAGAAGAAGTTCCAGATGATACATACCTCTATTCTGCACCAGCCGACAAGAAACGTTATGATAATAAAAGCGCCGCTTGAGGTGCTGCAACTGTCGAAGAGGGTCCTGACTACATCAAAGTCTATTCTAGACCAACTGTCAAAAAGATTCGCATGGAAATCGAGCTCTTCTAGAGGTGTAGAAACTGTGGAAGAAGATTAAGATGATACGGACCTCTATTCTGCGCTGACCGACAAGAACAGTTGGCTGGAAAACACACCGCTGGAGGTGTCACAGCTGTCGAAGGGGGTCTCGATAACACCAACGTCTATTCTATACCAACTGTCAAAAAGATTTGAGTGGAAATCGAGCTCCTCCAGTGGTGTCACAACTGTGGAAGGAGATCCCGATGATACAGACCTCTATTCTGCACCGACCAACAAGAAACCTTGCGATGGCAAATACACTGCCAGAGGTGTCACCACTGTCAAAGACAGTACTAATGATACCGACATTTATGAAACATGACAGAGGGTAAAAGGAGTCCAGCGACACCTATTATATATTACACAAACAGGTTAGTTCATTTCCCTACCAGCTGTTAGAATTGATTCTCTAATTACTGAGAAAATATAGATCAGAAGAGACTCCTATGGCACCCGTGGGCTATGCGTATAGTTTGGGTCCAGCTATCAATCTGCGCTGCCAGTTGGAGTGGCTCAGACAGTTGGGCTGTGGAGGCACTGCCTGACAATTGCGAACTAAATTGGCAACTCCTACACTTCTCTGGAATAGGAGTTAGTATGTTAGATTCATCTGATATTTGCGGATTGTGCCACTTAGTTATGAGATTTGTACCTGTCCACCGCATTCGCTATATGCTGGGTGCCACAACCTGAGGTGAAGGAAGACAGGAGCTCCACCAGTTATCACCATAACCGCTATCCTGCTTAGATTACGTCGTCATCCAGGATAGTAAAATGATGTGTACCTGGCTGCTCTCCAACACCGTGGAGTAGGATCTGATTGATCTTTTGGTGTATTATTACCGCAATGAAGGGAACAATCAGCAAGAAATACCCCCACTGAGGGGGCTCCCCTATTAGGCTGAAGATGCCGTACTGAATATGAGTCGTGAATGAGATCTAACAGTGGGCCAGATTTCTACCGGGGGTGCCAAGCCAAACACTGGGACTGATGGCGATAAGAACGATAACTGTACTAGGGTATAATATGCCTTACACCTCTACACTCCACTGTGGATATGTTGTGGAGTTAGGTTTGAACTAGTGTGGCTCAAGGTTTTCAAGTGCAGGTGACATCTCTTGGTGTTGAACTAGGATGCGGCTCGAACACTTAGGGTATCCGCACACTTAGTGAAGATATGCTAGTACCCCATGCGTGCTCCACAATATGTTTACAATTTCTGTACATGTATTTAGTGCTTTAGATCTATCTACTAGTTTTAGGTGGTGGCCGACATTGATACTATCGGTCAGACTAGGGCTTAAATCTTATGATCAGAGGTTGTCTAGAAAGACGTGTAAGGTAGTAAAGAATAAAAGAATAAAGATTTGTAATTGTAAACTTATTATATTGTTAAGGTCTCTTCTCTGTTGCTTGATTCCTCTAACTAATCAGGAGACCTTAAACCTATTTATACTAATCTACCAGTACTTAGTATCCCTATACTAACTTATACTGAGGAGCTTTTAACTTTAGTTTCTACTAAGTGTGAACA
The DNA here is from genome assembly GCA_006112555.1 of Tuber indicum. Classification (NCBI taxonomy): domain Eukaryota; kingdom Fungi; phylum Ascomycota; class Pezizomycetes; order Pezizales; family Tuberaceae; genus Tuber; species Tuber indicum. The sequence goes on from VBSK01000037.1 coordinate 79,971, forward strand.
CTATTTGACCCTCAAAGTTCGTACACCACTTCGACCTTAATTGAGATGAGATATTTATTTTGAGAGGATAGCATCCTATATCCCAATGATCTTTTTATGATCTCTAGGCTCGAATGGACTAAGTATGTAAATGTAGCCCAAATGGCTATCATTCCAATTATCCCTTCTGATCAAGCACTAGCTAAGTTCATTGTCAGGAACTGGTGCATAATTAATATATACTTGCATGAGTCTTGACATGCCAGTATCATAGAAAGACTTCATGTATCTTCAGTCTTCCAATCCAAGGGTGGTTCTCTTCGGACCTCCTACCTCTACGAGGAACTCCTATAGGAGTTGTCCGACATACACCTAATCTTAAACGGGTATTGGTAACTTTTGAAGTAGTTTGATAGCGCTGGATATCTTGTATCTAATTGATAGAAAATTCCTCGGTTGGCTATTTACTATTGCGAGTGGTCATATATGGTTCGTGGTCAGGGAGTTACAAATTAGAAATTATTATTTCAATTCCTATATAGCTTTGCTGCAACTATCTTATCGAGTCACTTGACCTCTATGGTCAAATGTGTGACATTACCACTATGCTAGGTCTTATATGCCTAATAACTAGTATTCTCAAAAAAATTTAATTTGATTCATTTCATAGCCATAGATATCTGTAGTCTACGAAAGCAGTAGAGTTGTCGTGTGACTTGCAAAGACATCGCAAGCATGTTTCCGTATTTCTGCTTAGTTTTATTTCTATCAAAAACCTGCACCCCCCCCTCGAGGGTCTTCCATGACAACTGCGATGCCATTCTGATGTCTCTCCTACCATAACAGCAACGTCTTTCTGCCTTCTCCCCTCTCAATAACTACGACCACATCTTAAACTCTAACCTGCCTGTCGACCATATCAACCTCCTTCAGTCTTCGGCCCAGGGCCTACGTCCAGAACTTGCACTGCGACCTCCCTCCTCGATGACAAGATCGACCTTGCCCTGTCTTCAGCCCTGGGCGCACATCAATAAATTGAACTGCGACTCCTCCCTGACGAATATATCAATGTCTTTCCCCCCTCCCCCCTTCCAACAACCACGACCACATCCCGTACCGTGATCCCCCCCTCCAGACGACCATATCAACCTCTTTCCGTCTTCAGACAGCGGCCCACGTTTCCAGTATGACCCCCCCACTGATGATAATATTGACCTCTCCCCATATTCGGCCCTGGGCCCAGATCCAGAACTGGTGCTATGATATTCCCCTGATGAACATATCAGCGTCTTTCAGTCTCCAGCCTGGTGTCCACATCTACGGCTCTCATGCCAACCACTTTACGGTCCACCATCGGCCAATTGAATCAATTGGCGCCCTGAAAGTCTCAAGCACAACTATCATGAACCACAAGGTATCATCGATCAATTCCTTGTCTACTGATCTTCACTAACACAATTGCAGACACTTCGTCGACCAAGGTTACGAAAGTGCTATTGGGAGAGGGAAATGTCCCAGGACCCGACCTCTCAACAGTGGCCGCAGTAAATGTGCCAGGTTTTTGTGAGAGGACACGGCGGATAACCTCCCCTTTGAGCCGACTGTCAAGGATTCCTGGTAAGTGAATATCTTCCAATGTACGCACCTGGTTAACATAGTAAAACTTGCTCTCTGACCTCAATTAGGAGGCACTATGGCGAAATTGCCTACACCAAGAGCAGCGATCAGGTCCTGGCCCTTCACGCCAATACAGTTCCATATAGAGCGTAGCTCAAGAATGTCCAGAGCTTCATAGCAAGTCGCTCCTAGAACCTCCACCGGCAGACTAACTCCTAACTGGAGTCAGTCCTTACATTTGCCCGCTCCTTTCCCTCCCCTGTTGAAGGCCGGATTAAGCTTTCGCAAAACAACCACTAGACCGACGACTTTGGAGAAGTCAGACGTCATCTGAGGCTCTTGGTCCGGGACAAGGCCAAGAAACTGCCGACAAAGAACAAGTGTCTGATTTTAGAGCAGGTAGTGGTGGCACCGGAGGAGGGAACTCCGTGTAGGTGTCACAGTTTATCTTATCTCTGTTTTCTCTGGACTAACACTTGTTATAAGCACCCAGCCTGAATTGGTCCTCTCCGTATTACCTTTGGGCAATACGGGTCCACATCATTCGCCAGACGTATGTGCTGGTAGATGGCCACTGGTTCCTTGATTACCCCTAGTATTCCTAAGACCCTGACTGGGGAATCACCTAACGTGTCAGAGAATCACCGAGCATTAAAGAGATGCTCAGGATTGTAAGGGAGTCATGTGTGGAGGAGGCAATCAGGTGCCCACGATATCTCCTCGGGGCTACTAGTCAGGGTGTATTTGTACTTAGCCGTGCACTAAGTGAGCCTCTTAGGCTCAGCGATCACAGCTTTTTAAATAAAAATGAAGACGTCCGGGCTTGCATCCTTGCCAATGATGGCAAGGACCAGCTCGACCTTTTGGTATTGGAGCTACACCCAGCTGCAGAGAAGGACAGAGACCAGAATCCTGAGCTGGCCAATGGCAGCTACCATTTTTTCGACCACGAGGTCTAGGATCACTGTTAGTTCGGTGGAGATATCGTGGGGGGGCAGAGGAGGAGGGGGACGATGTGGGGAAAGACTCTTTAGCCTCGTTAGCCAAAGAGTCTGAGGCAATTGCTGCGATGCCCGTTGGTGTTGAAGCAATTCTTATTGACAACGTAAGTTCCTTTGCGCATCAAGAATTTTGATAACTCGGTAACAAATCAGATAACCAGGAAGTGAAACCAGATACCCCACACCCCTCTCGACCCTACAGCCCCACTGAACCCACCCATCTTATCATGCCACCCATCACAATCGTGCCGAAGTTAGGCAAAATTCCTATATCCAAGAAAATACCATTACTAATAGCAGATATAGGACAATAAACCTAATACGCCTGGCCCTATGAGACCTCACTGCTTAGCTCGCCCCACTGGCCCCACCACCCGTCTTGAGGTCCACGGAGTATGTTCTCCAAAATTCAAGTTGTCATGAAAACTCTGTCGCTAATAGCGGATATAGCAAGATGAACGGGATACGTCTGGCCCCTCAAGATCCCGCTACCTCCCATACCACACCTGTCCCACCACCCATCTTGAGGTTTACCAGGTATGTTCCCCAAAATTCTACTTATCAATAAAACTCGGTCACTAATAGCAAATATAGGAGGATGAACCGGATACATCTAGCCTTCCATGACTGAGCCGCCTAGCACGCCCCACCTGCCCCACCTGTCTTGACGGTCATGAGGTAAGTTTTCCGGAATTTAAGTTATCAAGACAATTTCATCGCTAATAGTAGATATAGGATAACGAACCGGATGTGTCTGGTCACTTGAAACTCTACTGCCTACCCCGCCGCACATGTACCACCACCCGTCACGACGTCAGGGAGGTAAGTTCCCAGAAATTCAAGTTATGGAGAAAACTCCATCACTAATAGCAGAGATAGGACAATGAACTGGATGCAACTGGTCCCCTTGAGATGCCACAGCTCCACACATTAGACCAACAGTGTAGACCGCGGTCCCCCGAACCCATCCAAGTTTGAGAAGGTCCAATGTCTGATGAACATGTTCCAACAATACCCTTAGATCACTGACTACCTTACCCTGTCTGCAGGCCAACCTGGACACCCTCCAGCCAGCAATTATCCTACCAGCTCCCACAACTCTTATGTCTATGACAGTTGGTCCAGCTCCCGCAACTCCCACCTCTGTGATTGTCCCACTGGCTCCAACGGCACCTCCGTCTACAACTTTTATGCCTGATCTTGTAACTCCCATGACCTGTCCTTCAGTGGCACAAGCGTCTCCTGGTTCCTCCAGGAACGTCCCGTAAAACATACAAGCGTCACGGTGGCTCTGCTATAGCAGCCAATATGTGCCTAATAAAACCTGACTTCTCTTGTTTTCCAGTGTTTAGATGTCTTCCCTTTGCTTTTACTCTTTGTCAGATTTTCCACTTTTTTACAGGTGTTTAGATGTCTTTCCCTTTATGTTTGCTATAGAAACCATATTTGTTCTCTTTTGTTGCTAGCCTTTAAAGTCTTTCTATTACTTTTACTTTGAAACTCACAATTGGTCATCATCCAATTTTGCTGGATCATCCTACTAGTACTACACTAATAGCAGAGGCCACATCACGACCGCGAAGGTTGTCGGTAAAAAGGATACATGTGAACCAGCATTTTCACAAAAAAAGAGGAGACGTGTAATTGAGTGTAAAAGAGAGCATAAATAGCAGGAGATTTCGCTTGTTAAAATGTAAATTATCATCAGTTCTTTCATACCCTCTTCAGCAGCACAACAGCAGCAAAATAGCAGCAAAAAAATATGTCTTTGAGTTCTTCTTCTCAAAATCAACTTCCTACCACTACTGCTCTCCAAGTTCCTCCTCTCCCTGATACAGAGATCATGGTTATTGACTCTGCTAAGCCTGCTAAGCCCAACCATACTAAGCCTCCCTATTGCGCCAAGCTCGTTAAGCCCAACGGGCCGAGACATCTGAGCCCCCCTCCCCTGTTGATTCTTAGCATGCCGAGCCTCAGAATTCCAGTGATGTCTTTTATGTAATTAAGGAGGTGGAAGGTGTGGTGCACAATAATTTTATTACAACAGGGTGTTGTAAAAAATTGTTGGCGCGGCCTGTGGTTAGGGATGTATATTTAATGGAGGAAAAAGAGATGAATGTGCAGAGAAGTCCAAATATGGAGGCAATGTTGGGCCATTCTAGGGGGGAAATGGAGGGGGAGGAATGTAAACTGTATGCAGATGGAGGAGGACCTTTTACTACTTGTGTAACTGTGGAGGGTATGTTTGGCTGTAGTTGCACTAACTGTTACTTTGGTAGCAGAGGTGTAAGATGTAGTTTTTACCCTAGTAAGGATGTGAAAAGCGGTGCAAACGATGCAAGCCTTGGATGGGAGGTGGAGGAGGAGTATGGAAGAGGGGCAAAAAGTAGGAAGAAGAAGAGAGTTGGTTTACATAAGCACTTTCAGAAGGTTAGAACACTTTTAAGCATTTTGGGAGAGGAGTTTATGCAAATTGCCAAGGATTTGGAGTAGGATTATGTAATTAGTTTACATAACATTTTTATTGAATTACACTCATTATGCACTACTTTACACTGTATTATGATACACTCATTTAAATTCATCATACCTTATTTACACTTAATGTATTATTGAAAACTATGTGTAAAGAAGATGTAAATACCGAAATATAGCCTAGTATTATGTGTAATTAGTAGTTATAATCTTCTAGCATTAATAATATCGAAAATATAAATAAGCATCTTATCTATTAATTTAATTGTAATTTCAATGTTTATCTGATAGGAAGAAATGCATTTTTTACCTAAGTGAAAGAAGCGATGTGTGTGAACTTGCACCTGTACCTACTGCTGTTATTAAAGGAGTAAACTCATTAGTTATATAATATTATTATAATATAATATAAAATAAAGAAGGTAATTAGAAAATAGTAAAACATACAGTGTATTAATACCACAGGATATACAATATTCTGAGTTTTATTTCCATTATCCTCCTATTGTAATACTTTTAACCCCTGTAGTTCAGTAATTTGAGATAGTACAATATAGAGCTGTCCATGTATAAATGCTGGCTCTTGTAGGTCGATTCCAACAACATTTAGTGACTGTCCTTGCGCTTTATGTACTGTCATTATAAAGCATAGACGAATGGGAAATTGCTTTCATTTAAGAATAATGGGTAATTCCCCTTCAGTCGTTGATAGTGTAATAAGTGGCAATATCTTTACTGTGCCTGCAAATTGACCTTCAAGTATTCGCACTTCAATACACCACCTTTTCATTTAAGTAATCGTCAATCAGGTTCCATTGCAAAGTCCTTCCTTGGGATACAGATTACGTAAAAGAATTACCAGAGCACCAACTTTTAGTTTTAACTTTGATGGAGGAAGCGATGCAAGATTTAAACTTTGCAAATATTCAGCAGGAAATATGCTTCCATCATGTTTGTTATCGCTGTATGCTGTGGAGTTAATAGAGAAGTATTCATACCGCATTCCAGGAATATCTTGCAGAACATTTTGATTAATGGTCGCAACAGTATCGTTTTGCATAGCAAGAATTACTCGACGTGTAAAGGTTACAGTATTCTAATATGCATGGGACATAAGTGCTGGTGGAAAAACATGTGTACAAAGTTCTTCAAACGTAGTGTAAAGTGAAATGAACAATGGAAGTGAGATGGAACCTTGATATTCTGAGTGAAAGAACATTTGGTTTAACCAATTTGCAAATCTTTGATTATTCTCACCTTATCAAACTCTCATATTCTTATGCAGTGAGAGAACAGTAAATCGCGGCCAGACAAATGACCTTTGCAGACATGCATTAACTGTTGTACCTTGATTACCTCTTCGAACTACAGGAAGTATTTGTGCAAAGTCTCCACCAAGTACTATTGGAATATTACCAAATAAGCAATCACTTGTAGAACAACAAATATCATTTAGAGTATGGTTTACTGCCTCAAAGCAGTACTTATATTACATTAGTACCTCATCCCAGATGATTAAGGATGTTTCCTTTATTAATCCTGCAAGTAAAGTATTGCGCAATACTGTACAGGATGAAGACTCATTAATAACGATGTGAATTTTGAATCGAGAATGAGATGTTCTACCACCAGGTAGTAACAATGCTGCGATTCCAGAGGAGGCGACACAGAGGACAATCTTTCTTTACGATCAAAAGTAATTACATAAGACCTTATAAAGAAAGGTCTTACCCGTTCCTGCTGCATCAGCAAAAGTTCTAGGTTGAGTTCTGGACGTCCAGAAAACAAATCATTAACTAGGATGTAGAGGGATGTGGCAACCAATGTCAGGACGCAATGGGTCATACCTGCCAAACTCAGGACGCAACAGAACACCTACCTAAAACCATGGACGCAACTGCACACAGGAACAGACATCAGAATATGTCGCTTAAAGTTCAAAATTCACAGGATACAGCCAATACAAAGCATAACTTATACCTAGGTTATTCTAAAATAAATTATATTTTCACAGCAAACAAGATTTATTTTTATAGATACACAGGCCCAGGCTAGGTTACAAAAATTAAGCAAGAAAATAAGCGAGTAATATAGAGTGTAATAGCTAAACCAAGTTATAACTCCACCAATATTAGTGCCGAGTAGACGTTCTTTATACCGTTGGAAAGCTGGCGTCGAGTAGGTCTAAGACACTAAACGTCAGTCCGGATGTCATAGTATTGGGGACAGAATCTGGCATCAAAGTCACCACTTCGCCAGGACACAAAATAGGCTGTAACTCCACAGATAATGGTGCAGGGAAGACGTCCTTTATACCATTGGAAAGCTGGCGTCGAGTACGACTAGGATACCAAATGCCAATCTAGGCGTCAGAGTATTGAGGACATAATCGGGCATTAAAATCAGCAATTCACCGGGACACAAAATAGAGTGTACCTCCACAGATATTGGTGCAGTGTAGACGTCCCTTACACCATTGGAAGGCTGGCGTTGAGGTACACATTGCTGAAAGTTATCGACTATGGCGCCCGAAGGATGGCCGAGGAATCTGGCGTCAAAATCAGCACTTCACTAGGAAGCAAAGTAGGCTATAGCTCCACGGATATTAGTGCGGGGAAGACGTCCTTTATACCATTGGAAGGCTGGTGTCGAGTACATCTAGGACACCAAACATCAGTGTGGGAGTTATAGTATTGAGGACAGAATATGGCGTCAAACTCAGCACTTCGCCAGAACACAAAATAGGCTGTAACACCACGGATAATGGTGCAGGGAAGACATCCTTTACACCATTGGAAAGCTGGCATCGAGTACATCTAGGACACCAAACGTTAACCTAGGAGTCAGAGTGTTGAGGACAGAATCTAGGATCAAAATCAGCACTTTGCCACGGTAAATATCACCTTCATAAGAGGCCGTAATACCATCAATATTGATGCCGAGTAGACATTCTTTATACCATTGGAAGTTTGGCCTCGAGTTGAACGTTGCTGTAAAGTATCGAGTACTGCACCTAAAGGATGGCCATGTAATCTGATGTCAAAGTCAGCACTTCGCCAGGGTAAACATCACCTCCATAATAGGTTGTATCTCGACCAATATTGATGCTGTGTAGACGTTCTTTATACCGTTAGAAAGCTGGCATCGAGTAGAACGTCGCTTCAAAGTATGGAGTACTGCACTCCAAGGATGGCTGGGGAATCTGGTATCAAATTCAGCACTTTGCTAGGACACAAAATAGGCTATAACCTCTTGTAAACACACAGTAGGCAGATGTTTTTTAGTGCAATAGAAAGCTGAAATCGAGTAGAATGTTGCCCTAAATTATTAGCTTTGATGGTATAGGAACTGAGGAGCAATGGTAGTTGACAGACTTGTTATTAATGTACTGACAATGATATTGTGTGGTTGTCCAAATGTTACTCAACATGTTGCAGTTTGAGAAAAACTTAACAAACACCCAAGTTACCATGTACTCCCACAATCACAACTATCACATCAGCAAAAAAAAACTCCGCGTTAGATGTGTTAGCTGTACGTCCTGACTCAAATGTACGGTTGCTGGCGTCCCGTGCGTCCTGGACGTCCTGAAGTGTCCGGCAGTGTCCCGGACATGCGGAGTCCATCCTAAGTGCGGATGTAATAATTTTCAACTACCAATTTGGCTAGGTGGACCTTGATCCTTGATGATATCCTGACACAAGATGGCAAAGAGTCTCAATCCAGGCTGATGTCCTGACACACGACGGGAGTGAGTCTTAATCATGATACCAAGCCACCTACCAGCTATCGGTATATCTACCAGACACTATGACCAAATCTAAAAATATCAACAGAAATAGGCGATGAGACGTACCAAATTCTATTTTAATCTCTCAAAGGATCTGGAAGCCAAAATGGCCCAACGGTAGAATGTAAAAGTGAGTGATAGTTGTGATTGTCTGAGTACATGGTAACTTGGGTGTTTTGTTCAAGTTGCGACGCGCAGAGTAACACTTGGACAACCACACAACATCACGGTCAGTACATTAACAACAAGTCTGTCAACTACCATTTCTCCTCAGTCCCTATACTATCAAAGCTAATAATTTAGGGCTACATTATACTCGATTTCAGCTATCTATTGCACTAAAGAACATCTGCCTACTGTGAGTTTACAAGGGGCTATAGCCTATTTTGTGTCCTAACAAAGTGCAGACTTTAACGTCAGATTCCCCCGTCATGTTTGGGGCGCAGTACTACGTACTTTGCAGGAATGTTCTACCCGACATAAGCTTTCCAACGGTATAAAGAATGTCTACTCGGCGTCAATACTGGTGGAGATATAGGCTATTATGGAGGTGATGTTTACCCTTGCGAAGTGCTGACTTTGACGCCAGATTCCTCGGCCATCCTTTGGGCGCAGTACTCCATACTTTACAGCAGTGTTCTACTCGACGCAGGCATTCCAACGGTATCAGGAACGTCTACTCGACGTCAATATTGGTGGAGATACAGGCTGTTATGGAGGTGATATTTACCCTGGTGAAGTGCTGACTTTGACGCCAGATTCCTCGGCCATCCTTTTGGCGCAGTACTCCATACATTACAGCAGTGCTTTACGTGACGCAAGCTTTCCAATGGTATAAAGAACGTCTACCCAGCGTGAATATTGGTGGAGATACAGGCTATTATGGAGGTAATGATTACCCTGGTAAAGTGCTGACTTTGACACGAGATTCCTCGGTCATGCTTTACGTGCAGTACTCCATACCTTACTGCAATTTGCTACTCAATGCAGGCTTCCCAACGGTAGCAAGAACATCTACTTGGCGTCAATATTAGTAGAGATACAGCCTGTTATGTATCCTGGCGAAGTGCTGATTTTGACGCCAGATTCCTCGGGCAACCTTTTAGCGCAGTACTCCATACTTTACAGCAATGTTCTACTCGACGCAGGCTTTCCGATGGTGTCAAGAACGTCTACTCAGCATCAGTATCGGCAGAGATAAGGTCTATTATGTATCCTAGCAAAGTGCTGACTTTGATGCCAGATTCCTCAGGTATCCTTTAGGCGCAGTACTCCATACTTTCTAGCAATATTCTACTCGATGCATTCTTTCCAACGGTACAAAGAATGTCTACTCGGCGTCAATCTTGGTAGAGATATAGGCTATTATAGAGGTAAGGTTTACCCTGGTGAATTGCTGACTTTGACGCCAGATCCCTCAGCCATCCTTTGGGCGCAGTACTCCATACTTTACAGCAAAGTTCCACTCGATCCAGGCTTTCCAACAGTATAACGAACATCTACTCGGCATCAATATTGGTCGAGATATAGGCTGTTATGGAGGTGATGTTTACACTGACAAAGTGCTGACTTTGACGCCAGATTCCTCGGCCATCCTTTGGGCGCAGTACTCTATACTTTATAGCAACATTCTACTCGATGCCAGCTTTCCAACAATGTAAGGAATGTCAACTCGGCACTAATATTGGTGGAGTTATCACTTGTTACAACTACTAGACTCCATACTGCTCATGTCTTCTCGCTTGCTTTTAGTAACCTAGCCCAGGCCTGTGTATTTATAATAATAAATTTTGTTTACTGTAAAAATATAGCTTATTTTGGAGCAAACTAGGCATAAGTTATGCTTTGTATTCGCTGTGTCCAGTGAATTCTGAATTTTAAGAGAAGTATTCTCATGTCAATTCCTGCATCCAGGTGCGTCCTGTGACATGTAGTTGCGCCCTGTGACGTCCGGTTGCGTCCTGTGACGTCCAGTTGTGTCCTGAAATTGGTTGTCATGCCCCATTGCACCCGGATATAGGTTGCCATGTCTACTTGCATCCTGACGTTGGTTGCCATGTCCATGTCCATCCTGAATCGCGATTTGCGCTCTGGCGTCCTGTGCGTCTGACGCACAGGACACACATGATGCAGGTGATAATTTTTGCTGATGCACTCACTTTTACATTCTACCGATTAGCCATTTTGGCTGCCAGATCCTTCAAGAGACTAAAATAGAATTTCGTACATCTCATCTCCTCTTTCTGTTGATATTTTTAGATTTGGCAATAGAGTCCGAGTCTGCCAGCAGTAGATATACCAATAGCTGGTATTTGGGTTAGTATCATAGTTAAGCTTCTCTGCTGTCTTGTGTCTGAACATCAGCAAGGATTGAGACTCTCTGCCGTCTTGTATCAATACATTAGCAAGGATGAAAATCAACCTAGCCAAATTAGGAGTGGAAAATTATTGCATCATCGCTTAGGGTGAACTCAGGACGTCCCGGACACCACCGGACACTTCAGGACATCCAGGACGCCGCCAGACACCGTGGGAAACTTCAGGACATCCAGGATGCATGGGACACCGGTAACTGTACATTTGCATCTGGATGTACAGCTGACACATCTGACGCAGAGTTTTCTTTTACTGATGACGGCCTGTTTGGCGGGAACGGAAAGTGGGTCTACTGTACCATTCACACATATAAAATGACCGTTTCGCAGTGTAAGGACAACCATTTTTCTATGGGGAATGGTCGCAAACTGAACGGAATGGTCATTTCCAAACAGGCTCAAAACAAGTCCTATGACTCAAATAAGTCATACATGCAAGACCCATGACTCATAATCCAGTCATGTGCAAAACATACCAATTTATAATATAAGCAAGTCATATGACTTCAATAAGTCATATGAGTGAAATTCTGAGCTACTTGTTCTATCTATGATACACATCCTCACTTAGAATAAACTTAGAATGAGTTGGACACTACTGGACACTCAGGAGGTCCATGACATATAGGATACTGGTAACTGTGCATTTGCATCTAGACATACAGCCTGCGCATCTGATGTAGGATTTTTTTTTACTAATAAACTCTTGCCAAAAAAGGGATTTCTCAGCTTTCAAACATGTACAATATTTTCCCCTAATTCAACTAGCATCTTTCTTCAATTATACATAATGTTATACCAGAAATATCAGGAACAATTTGAATTTGGCACAATTGCACTGCAGACTATCTCTGTACCTACTACCTTACAATCTGAAATATGCAAGCAATAACTTTTGAAAACCTTTATACAAAAATATACCTAAATACTTAGTAGTCAAAGCTATATAACCAAATTGTATTTCAACTAGTGTTAGAGCAGATATTCATTGATGAGAATAATATATGATAGTAATCATTAGTCTAATATTATTAATAATATGTTAATACATGTTGTCCTATATTAGTTTACAATTTTCAAAAACAATTTTTGTAAAACATGGTTTGTAAAATGTGTTTTCAATTAATAGTAAGCCAAACACCACCATTAATTGAAAATGTGTTTGGAACCTAAAACTGATTTTCAATTTACAAACTGCTCAAGTCAAACATCCCCTTAGATTTTAAGTCCTAATTGTTACATTCTATGAGATTGTTAGTAGAATAGGAATAAGCCTTACATGACTTACTTACATCTCGCATACATGAGCTGTCTAAGGGGTCATGGGAACTATATGCATGACCTAGGAAGAGGTCATAAGGATAAAGAATCATGTAGTCATATGGAGTATAGCCGCACTCCATATAACAATTGGATTTATAAGTTGTAGAACGGTCTATATGCTTTAAACTGCCAAGACTTTCCAGCCTGGATTTAAATCTGGAATGCTAGCCTATTCTAATAATTACAATAGAAAACACCCCGGAAGCAAATAATGTATTAGTCCTCAGAACTTAGCAGAATCTGTACTACACATCATGACTCAGGCGGTAACAGATATTATATAAAGTATAGTAGTTATAGTAGATATAGTTACATTTACTAGAATAGCCTAGTATTCTAGATTTTAATCTGAACTGGAAATTCTCAGTGGTTTAAGGAATAAGGTAATGACTTTGACCTGAGAGATAAATCTTCATACAACTTCCTAAGTTATTTCCTAACATATATCTGTACAAATATGACTACATACTCACACCTTATATATCACCCTTATTATGAAGTCACGATTGATATAGTGCACGATAGTAGCTGTTGGAGTAAGTAAGAAAATAAGTATATTTTGTTAAGTAATAGGAAACAACTAGAAAGATAGTCACTATAACTAAAACTACCAACGTAATTACGTATATTACTTCTAGAATAAGACTTGTTATCATGGATGGGACAGGTAGCTCAGGATTTCGCACAAGACTCGATTATAAGTCATGGAGCTTACACATATGACTCGCTTGAGTCACATGACTTGTTTGGGTTATAATTTGTTATGTTCTGTACATGACGCGATTATGAGTCATGGGTCTTGCCCATATGACTCGCTTGAGTCATATGACTTGTTTGTATTATAATTTGTTATGTTTCACACATGACTCAATTATGAGTCATGGGTTTTGCGTGTATGACTCATTCAAGTCATATGACCTGTTTATGATGTGATTAGATGACTCAGGGATATGAGTCAACAGGGTTAGGGTTCGCGGGGAGAGGTCTATATAAGGAGACTGGTACAGCCAAGGAAGATAGCACTGACCGTTTTCCATCCTTCCCGGAAGCTGACACTCCATCTGCTGTCAACACCACCCTCATGTCTGACTTCTTCCCCTCAAGAGAATCCTCCTCCCCTCCCACTATCTGACGCCCCTTCAAAGACCTTGACATCCTCACCAAAGAGGCAGTCTCCAAAGCACTGGGCTCCAGCTCAAGCTTGTCTACTCCTGGCCCCGACCACATCCCATACTCAGTTTGGAAAAGAGTCCACGCCACCAACCCAAAGATCCTCAGCGCCCTCCTGGGACCCCTCCTCCTATATGGCTTCCACCCCTCCTCCCTCAAACAGGCCAACGGCATTGTTCTCCACAAGCCTGGCAAGGCCTCCTACGACACACCGGCCTCTTTCCATATCATTGTCCTCCTCCAAACCCTGTCCAAGATCCTGGACCGTGTGGTGGCTGTAAGGCTAGCCGCGGTTGCTCGGGCTCTTGGCCTCGTCCACTCCAACAAATGCGGATCACTCTCCGGCGTGGGCACTTTTGATGCGTTACTACCCTCTCTCACGAGGTCCAACTTGCACATAGCATGCGCCTCTGCTTCTCAACTTTATTTCTGGACGTCAAGGGTGGCTTTGACAACATTGACTCAGTTGCCCTCTGCGGAAAGCTCCGAGAAAAGGGCGTCCAGCCCTACCTTGTTTCCTGGGTCCGATTCTTCCTGCACGGATGGCACTGCCGTCTCCTATACCAAGGCTCCTCTAAAGTACTCTCCCCGGTCCAGGTGGGCACCCCGCAAGGGTCTCCTGTCTCCCCCCTTCTTTTCCTGATTTATGTTTCCTCCCTCAACTTCCTAGTCCTGAATGGCCTAATCCTCTCCTACGTCGATGACTTTGCCATAACAGTGGCCTCTCCCTAGTACCAGCGCAACGTCCAGAAGCTTAAGGCCGCCACGACCTCGCTCACATCGAAAGGACAGTGCATAGGTATCGCTTTCTGTCTCCCCAAAACCGAACTCAGGCACTGGAGAACACCTCAGCAAAGAGGTCCGCTCTCTCCACTCCTTGTCTCAGTGGACACGGTCCCCTACAAACCCGCCCAGGTACTTCGTTGGCTGGACTACTAGCTGGAACCTGTTACCCCTGCACTGGACCGAGCCACCTCCTCCCACTTCACAAGACGCCTCGACCTGGCCGAAGCAACTCTTGCTACAATAGACCGCCTCTCCCAACCAGGCAAGGAGCTCGCCCCACACCTGTGCCACCGACTCGCCTCCTCCCTTGTCCGCCCCATCCTCCTCTATAGCTGTGACCTGCTCTCCCCCAACTCCAAAATACTGGACAAGATAAGGACGTTTTGGCACAGGGTGCAGAGATGGGTTACCAACTGTTTCTCCTCCACCAACACGGCCATCCTTCCGTGTGAGGCCTCTCTCCCTCCTATCGACCTCCTAATCAAACACCTTCAGCGCCTGGCGGCAGTCCGTCTCGTATGCCTCCCGCCTGAACTCAACCCAGCCACTGCTTGCCTTGATCACTCCGTTCCAACCACCTCCTCCTTCAGGACTCCCGACTCCTTCCGCCTTCCTGGTTCTGTCCGTGGCCGCCATCCCTGGGCTGGTCCTAACTACACCCCTCTCAGATGGTTTACCAAGCCCCCCTCCCCCGCAAACCGCCACCACCTCCCTGTCGATGCAGTCGCCCATCGGGTACACTTCATAGTCGGCAACCGCAGCGAACTCCTCTCCCCGGTGAATCCTCTCCTCCTCCCTCCCCTCCAGATAGCCCCGCAAGGGGCAACTGCCCTCTACGCCTCCCTCAAGGCCAGGTGCCATGAGGAACTCCTCACCTCTTGGCGCCTCCTTTCGCCTCCTCCCCCATATTACCTCTACTGCCCCTCCCTCCGCCCAAACCCCTTCATGGGCTTGGGTCGTTTCCTCTCTGGTCGGCTCCACCAGATGCGCGCCGGCAAAAGCTACCTTGCTACCCTCTCCTCCTGGCATGACGAGAACCCCTCCCCCCTCTGTCCTTGGTGTGAGGATGGGAATGAAATGTTTGAGCATGCTCTCCTACTCTGTTCAGCCAAGTCTCCCACCCGACGTCGCCACCTCCAGGGGACTACGGATATCGGACCTGACTCTGCTCTCTGGACCACAATCCCATCCCTTGTGGGCCTCGGTCGTTACCTCACCGCCACGAGAACTGGCTTCCCCACTGACATGTATGCACACTATGCCCCCCGCCTGCCCTCTTTATCCCCCTCTCCTCCCCTTCCTGCCTCGCCTCGGTAGTCGTTGGCTGAGTCACCAGATGGTCTAAGTGGTGGAAGGTTTCCTGTTTGATTTCATTGCTTTAGAGTTTTGATTTGTTTCCGTTATAATGCTAGTTAGTTAGTAGTTTTCCTTTATAAGTCCTGTGTAGGCAATGCGTCGGTTATTGGACGCCATCGGAGGAACTGGTTTTGGTTGTTTCTTTTGTTAGTTGGTTGATTTTGGGTTTTGTTTCTGCCATAGCTAGTGCTGCACGCATGTTCTTGTACCTTAACCAAACAATGAATATATGATATAGAAAAAAAAAAAGAAAAAAAACAGACAAGGAAGATAGCACGCTCCGCGCCTCCTATTGTCCTGACTACAACTTCCTCACGCATTCTCAACACCATCGTGTCTGGTGTGATACCTGACCTTTGCATGTTTGCCCTCTCCTCATTTAGGCTTCAAGTCTTTGCCTTGTATGCCAATGGCTACCGTTGGCTCCACTCACTCCTCCAGAGCAAGCTCTACCACCCACCTCCATGCTGTGGGCTACACGATCCCGGCTCTCCTGCAGTCCCTAGAACCAGTTCTAGGAGATGCCTTCTCCTCAGTTCCTCCTCTCCTCTCCTCTGACCTTGGCGATATCAGTGACGGTGAGACAGTGCTCATCCCTCTCCTTGTGGTAACTCTGAATGGTCTTGTCTCCACCAATGAACATATCGATCTCCTCTCATCGAAAGTCCAAACGTTGTCTGAGGGCGTCTCTACCGCTCAGGCCCCCTCCCTCTCATTCCTCGCCACTATGGAGTCAGCTCTACATGACCTGTCACAAAGACTTTTCCAACCACCGCCCCCACATCAGCAGGCCCTGGTACCACCAGCTCTGCCCCCTTCCTATAAGGGGAAAGAAGTTCCTCCCTCAGCCCCACCCCCCCAGTCCAACACTGCACAGCTTCCTGCCATCTCTCACCCCCAACAGGCTGTAAGGTTCCTAGCTTGTGGTTAACTAATAGCGACGGGCAACGACACTTCTCTTCTTAATTCCTATCTTGTCTGATATAACAGTTCTTAGATCCGTTGATCTACGTTATCACCATTTGTCTGATAACGCCTGTTAAATCCTAACTAAGATAGCTTCGCCTTATATAGGCTCGTGAGAAATGTGTAGGATATGCAAACGTGATAAAGAGTGTAAAGATGTTTTATTTGTAAAGTAATAAGTAAGGAAAGTACTTAGAACATTCAATCTAATTTATTTAACCACGTACCGCCGACTCCGGCATACGACGTGCCCGGGGCTGGAGGACCCCCCGGTTAGCGCTCCCCCAGTAACTACCACTATCTACAAACAATCCAAACCTCCAACCCCAAACCTCAAACATGCCCGCGCCATGCCCACAACACGAACACTAAGTACAAAGTCACCAACGGTAAAGAAGGTTCTCCCCAAAGCGACACCGTAGACCCTCTGGTATGGGCCCAACCAAGCCAAGCAGCCGAAGCCACAAGACCTCCTCGCGTAGCCGAAGCCGAGCAAGGTACCAGTCCCCCAGGTTCCCCGTACAAAAAACCAAAAATCCACAACCGCCATCTAAATATGACCCCGCAAACCTTCCTCCACAGTAGAAACCCACCCGGGCGCCCCCACTCAATGATCTCGGGACACCCCCAGCCGACCGCCATGGCCAAACATCCCCCCAAAATCCCATAAACAAAAGAAACACCCAAGACCCAAGCGCGTAGACCCGAAGGAAAGCCGACTTACCGGGCGAGGGCTCCCCAGCCGAGAGGGCTCAGTCATAGGCAAACTGACGGAACCTATCGCAACTAGCGCAATAGGCTCCACGCCGACCACCGACCAATCCACCCTGGAGGGCCTCCCCACACGTGGGGCAGCCACCCCGGGCCAACTCAGCCTCCGCCTCCGAGAATGCCATCAACTCGGGGCCAGTAAGAGCCGGGCGCGCCCGAGCGCGCACTGGCGAGGGCGACGATTCATCCAAACCGGGAACAAGTAGCACAGGTGAGGTCTGGTCTTCTTTGACCTGGCGCTTCTTGTTCCTCAGTTAGGCGGAGACAAGCGGTATAGACTTACGGTTGTCTAGGCCAATCGGGATTCTTTCGTGTAGACGGAGATTTGTCTAGGAAGGCTCGAAAGCAACTCGTCTCGTTTATGACTACTAAGAGTGCAAGAAAGTAAGATAGAATTGTAAGAACAATATTATATTGTTAAGGTCTCTTCTCCATTACTTGATGATGTCTAAAGCTTGGGAGGCACTTCGATATTTATATTCCGCGTCCCAGTGTTCGCGGGCTACATCTGTCTAACATACAAAATATGTACCTCTTCAAGTCTAATGCGCAACGTCGAGTTCTCCATGACGGTGCGAACACCGGGAGACCCTGAAAACCATCACACCATCTTCGGTAATTACTATTTCCTGCCTGGGAGACATATTTGTCACCGGTAGTAATTATTCGATTCTCAGAGTCTGTAGACCTGTAGCCGAGTTCTCAAGTCGAACTTTGTTGGCTCCAATAGTTCTTTTCGTTACCAAGAGGATCAGTCTTGATACGAGACTGCATCTGTAGATATGCCGGAGCCGATGACTTCTAGTTGTGATAACTCAACAACTAACCGATAGAATTTATTCCGATAACTCTCTCTCGTAGAGGAGAGGCCATTCTATTGAATAGTCTCATAATTCCTCGGTCGGCAACTCCTGGTTGTCTTTATGTAGAGGGGGTGGACCTTCGTGTTATGTTGGTTGTAAATCCCGCAACTGCGGTACACCACTTATCATAGTTGCAACACTCCTCGAAGCTCGTTGGCTTCTTTAGTAGTGTTTCCAGGAGCACTAGACTCTTTCTAATCATCGAAGAGTGGATGTGAATGTATTGGTTCGTTATCCCGAACCTCCTAACGTTCAGCTCCTGACCTTGTGCGTAAACGTCCCGTTAGTTACGGTCCATACCAAAGATGTCATATCTTTGAAGCCTAGTAACTCCCTGAGTAGTTGACGGATTGACTTCATTCCACTTCCCAGGTCCAGCCTTTTTTTTTTTTTTTTTTTTTTTTTTTTTTTATATATCATATATTCATTGTTTGGTTAAGGTACAAGAACGTGCATGCAGCGCTAGCTATGGCAGAAACAAAACCCAAAATCAATCAACAAACAAACGAAAAACCAAAACCAGATCCTCCTATGGCGTCCAATAACCGACGCATTGCCTACACAGGACTTATAAAGGAAACCTACTAGCTACCTAGCATCGTAGCGAAAACAAATCAAAAACCCATAATAACAACAAGTAAATGAAATCAAACAGGAGACCTTCCACCACTTAGACCACTTGGTGACCCAGTCAACGACAACCGAGGCGAGGCAGGAAGGGAAGGGGAGGGGGAGAGAGAGGGCTGGCGGGGGGCATACTGTGCATACATATCGGGGGGGAAACCAGTCTTGGTAGCGGTGAGATAACGACCAAGGCCCAAAAGCATCGGAATCGAGGTCCACAGAGAAGAGTCAGGTCCAATATCCGTGATCCCCTGGAGGTGGCGACTGCGGGCTGCAGACTTGACAGGGCAGAAAAGGAGAGCATGTTCGAACGTCTCATCCCCCACCTCACACCAGGGGCAGAGGGGAGAGGGGTCAGCGTCGTGCCATGAGGGATGGGCGGCTAGGTAGCTCTTGCCAGCACGTATCTGGTGGAGCCGGCCCGAGAGGAAACGCCCCAGGCCCATAAAGGGATGCGGACGCAGGGTGGGGCCAAAGAGGTAGTAAGGCGGGGGAGGCGAGAGGAGGCGCCACGAGGTGAGGAGTTCTTCACGGCAACGAGCCTTGAGAGAAGCGTAGAGGGCGGGAGCCCCCAGCGGGGCTACCTGCAGCGGAGGCAAGAGGAGGGGGTTCGCCAGAGGGAGGGGGTCACTGCGGCTGCCGATTATTATTATTATTATAATTCATTACGCTTATGGAGCCAGAGGCTATGAAGCGGCAACTAACATACAAAATGGCACGCCACCCGCGCCTGGTCCCTGATATCCGTCTCCTAAATGTTAGTAGCAGCTTTTGATTGGACCCCCTGTCATAACGCTAACGACCCCTTTTACAAATGAAATCCTCCCACCCGCCTTAAGCCTAACAAATAAAACAAATGAAATACAAGTAAGAGGAAACCTAATTAGCCTTTGTCCGCCTCTCAGCAGCCACTTGGTTTGCCGCCAAGGTATGTTGCACACTCCTTGGAAGTTGCCATGTGGGGTTCGCCGCAGTTCTTGCATTTGATGATGGTATGGAGACATGGTTTGCCTTTGGTGGGACAATCTGATCTGCCGCAAGTGTGGAGGTAGGTAGGGTGCTCCAAGGTGCACATAGCACAGTAGGTAGTACCGGTACACTGGGTGGGGTGGTGTCCAAAGGCAAGGCATCTGGAACACTGGGTGTCAGGGCCAAAGGAAAGGTAGCGTTGAACCTTAAACCTCTTGCCAAAGAGAGAGAGGCCTCTATTGAGGGCTTTATCCGTGTTGTCCTTACCAGCAATAGTGATAACCATTGTGGAAGCCGCTTTGCCGGTACGCTGGGTTTCAGTGGTGGGCCACCTGGGGGGGCGGGGAAGGTGAATGCCAGTGTTGAACTCTTCAATCTCTGACTTAACAATGTTGAAACCCTCAGGAGTGGAGGGAACAGTGGTGGGGATGCCGTGTATGATGACCTTATGCCAGACTTCATCCTGTCTGAGGCCAGTGGCAGCAGGTATGGTGGATCTTGCTGTTTCCACAATTGCTGTTCTGTGTTGCTTGAGGACTTGGGCAGCCGTGATGGTGTCCTTGGTGAGGAGGAGGACATGGTGGTTGGGGGTGAACTCAATGGTTGCAATAAGAGGCTTCTTAATTGCAGTGTTGAAAGCGTTCCTTATGGTGAGGGTGTTGATGTCGTCAGGGAGTGCTGTGCCATCTCTCTCAATGACAATCGTACGGTCGCGTTTGGTCAAAACTGGAGCAGTGGAAGTTTTGTTTGGTGAGTGTGCTGGGGGCTTGCTAGGGAGGGTTCTGGCCGCTTTCTGGGCCCAGGTTTGCTTTGGTGGCTGGGTGGGAGGGGGTTGGGTGTTCGCGAAGGTGGTGTTGCTATGCTGTGGTTGAGCAACAAGGTGCGCGACTTGAGAGGTAAGGGCTGCCACTTTGGCTTGGAGGTCTTTGGTGTCTGTAATGTGCCGTTCCTGCACTACTAGCATGTGTGCTTCCATGGCTTTGAGGGTATCTTTGAGTTCGCAGTAGCAGGTCTTCATGGTTTGTAGTTCCTCTTGTAGATAGGTGACGTGTTCATTGACTGCCTTTTCCCAGGCATCTTCTGAATCTGGTGGGGGTGCAACTGTCTGAACAGGGGAAGGGGTATCCTCTTCCATCTGGGTGTCGTCAGGCGAGGTGGGGAGGATTGATGTTCCTCTGGTCTGGTGGGATTCTGGTAGGTGAAAGGGGCTGGCAAGAGGGTTCTTGCCACCCCTACCCTTGCCCAAGGGTCTGCGTGACATCAAGGGGGTTGTATGAGGGACTCAGTTGATAGGGGTGATGGAATAACAAATAAAGTGGGATGATTTGTCTGTAAAAGTGGGGAAAAGGGGCAGGTGAAGCGGTGAGAATTGGTGGTTGACCAATGAGGTGGGGGCTCGGCGAAAAATTTGGTGTGGTTTTTTCTTTCGCTGTGGTTGTAACGGCAACGGAGTCTTTGCGGCTGCCGATGATGGAGTGAATGCGGTGGGCGACCACATCGACTGGGAGGTGGCGCCGGTTGGGCGGGGAGGGTGGTTTGGTGAACCATCTGAGGGGGCGGTAGTTGGGGCCGGCCCATGGATGCCGGCCTCTGACAGACCCAGGGAGGCGGAGGGAGTCGGGAGCCCTAAAGGGAGACGTAGTCGGGACTGAGTGGTCCAAGCGGGCAGTTGCCGGGTTGATCTCAGGCGGCAGGCAGACCAGGCGGACCGCCGCTAGGCGCTGAAGGTGTTTGATCAGTAGGTCAATGGGAGGGAGCGATGATTCACAGGGAAGGATGGCCGTGTTGGTGGAGGCGAAGCAGTTCGTAACCGACCTCTGTACCCAGTGCCAGAACGCCCTCATCTTGTCTAGCATCCTGGAGTTCCCCAGGTCCAGCCAAATTTTTTTTTTTCTTTTTTTTTTTTTTTTTTATATCATATATTCATTGTTTGGTTAAGGTACAAGAACGTGCATGCAGCACTAGCTATGGCAGAAACAAAACCCAAAATCAATCAACAAACAAACGAAAAACCCAAACCAGATCCTCCTATGGCGTCCAATAACCGACGCATTGCCTACACAGGACTTATAAAGGAAAATTACTAACTAACTAGCATCATAACGGAAACAAATCAAAACCCAACGTATTGAAATCAAACAGGAGACCTCCCACCACTTAGACCACTTGGCGACCCAGCCAACGACAACCGAGGCGAGGCAGGAAGGGAGGGGGAGGGGGAGAGAGAAGGCTGGCGGGGGGCATAGTGTGCATACATATCGGGGGGGAAACCAGTCTTGGTAGTGGTGAGATAACGACCGAGGCCCAAAAGCATCGGAATTGAGGTCCACAGAGAAGAGTCAGGTCCAATATCCGTGACCCCCTGGAGGTGGCGATCGCGTGGTGCAGACTTGACAGGACAGAAAAGGAGGGCATGTTCGAACGTCTCGTCCCCCTCCTCACACCAGGGGCAGAGGGGAGAGGGGTCGGTGTCGTGCCATGAGGGATGGGCGGCTAGGTAGCTCTTGCCAGCACGCATCTGGTGGAGCCGGCCGGAGAGGAAACGCCCCAGGCCCATAAAGGGGTGCGGGCGCAGGGTGGGGCCAAAGAGGTAGTAAGGCGGGGGAGGAGAGAGGAGGCGCCACGAGGTGAGGAGTTCCTCACGGCAACAGGCTTTGAGAGAAGCGTAGAGGGCTGGAGCCCCCAGCGGGGCCACCTGCAGTGGGGGCAAGAGGAGGGGGTTCGCCGGAGGGAGGGGGTCACTGCGGCTGCCGATAACGGGGTGAATGCGGTGGGCGACCGCATCGACTGGGAGGTGGCGCCGGTTGGGCGGGGAGGGTGGTTTGGTGAACCATCTGAGGGGGCGGTAGTTGGGGCCGGCCCATGGATGCCGGCCTCTGACAGACCCAGGGAGGCGGAGGGAGTCGGGAGCCCTAAAGGGGGACGTGGTTGGGACCGAGTGGTCCAGGCGGGCCGTTGCCGGGTTGATCTCAGGCGGCAGGCAGACCAGGCGGACCGCCGCTAGGCGTTGAAGGTGCTTGATCAGTAGGTCAATTGGAGGGAGTGATGATTCGCAGGGAAGGATGGCCGTGTTGGTGGAGGCGAAGCAGTTCGTAACCCACCTCTGCACCCGGTGCCAGAACGCCCTCATCTTGTCGAGCATCCTGGAGTTGGGGGAGAGAAGGTCGCTGCCGTAGAGAAGGATGGGGTGGACCAAGGAGGAGGCAAGACGATGACACAGGTGTGGTGCGAGACCCTTGCCTGGCCGGGACAGGCGGTCTATTGTAGCAAGGGCAGCTTCGGCCAGGGCAAGGCGCCTGGTGAAGTGAGGGGTGGTGGCTCGGTCCAACGAAGGAGTCGCGGGTTCCAGCCAGTAGCTCAACCACCGTAGTACTTGGGCCGGTTTGTAGGGGACGGAGTCCACTGAGACGGGGAGGAGGCATGGGGGCCCCCTCTGTTGGGGCGTCCTCCAGTGCATCAGTTCTGTTTTGGGGAGGGAGAACGCAACGCCTATGCGTCTTCCCCTCGACGTGAGAGAGGAAGCGACTGCTTGAAGTTTCTGGACGTTACGCCTGTAGGAGGGCGAGGAGACAGTTATAGCGAAGTCGTCAACATAGGAGAGGATTATGCCGTTAGGGACTGGAAAGTGGAGGGAGGAAACGTAGATCAAGAAAAGAAGAGGGGAGACAGGCGAGCCTTGGGGGGTGCCGACCTGGACCGGCGACAGGACCTTAGGGGAACCCTGGTATAGGAGGCGGCAATGCCTGCCGTGTAGGAAGGATCGGACCCACGAGACAAGGTAGGGTTGAACGCCCCTTTCCCGAAGCTTGCCGCACATGGCAGCGGAGTCGACATTGTCAAAGCCTCCCTTGATGTCAAGGAAGAGTGTGGAGGAGCAGAGGCCCATGCAGTGCGAAAGACGGACCTCATGTGAGAGTGTGGCAAGGGCATCAAAGGTACCCATGCCCGATAGTGAGCCACATTGGTTGGGGTGGACTAGGCCAAGGGCCCGAGCAACTGCGGCTAGCCTTACAGCTACCACACGCTCCAGGATCTTGGATAGGGTTTGGAGGAGGACGATGATGCGGAAGGAGGCCGGGGTGTCGTAGGAGGCCTTGCCAGGTTTGTCGAGGACAATACCATTGGCCTGTTTGAGGGAGGACGGGTGAAAGCCATAGAGTAGGAGGGGGCCCAGGAGGGACGTGAGGATTTTTGGGTTGGTGCCGTGGACTCTTTTCCAGACTGAGTACGGGATATGGTCGGGGCCGGGGGCGGATGAGCTTGAGCTGGATGCCAGAGCCTTAGAGATCTCTTCTCCTGTGAGGACATCGAGATCCCGGAACGGGCGTAGGATAGTAGGGGGGGAGGAGGATTCCCTAGGAGGAAAAAAGTGGGACAGGAGGGCGGTGTTGACAGCAAGCGGGGTGTCGGCTTCCGGGAAAGACGGGAACAGGTCTGGGGGGCGACCTATCGCGAAGCGTTTGGCTGTCCATACAGTCTTAGGGGTTGCAGAGGAGAGGAACTCGTCCCAGTGCCTTCGCTTGGCCTGTTTTATGGCCTTGAAGTAGGCGTTGCGGGACCCCCGGGCCTCAGCCAGGGAGTCCACACAAGGGGACCTGCGGGCACGACGAGCAGCGGCGTGAAACGAGATTCTGAGGGAGGAGAGGAGGGGCGACCACCAAGGTTTGGAATGGGTCGACATACGGTAGAGGGGGGTCTGTAGGAGGAGGGTAGTGCGGAGGCGGTTGACGTTGCTGTCAAACCAGGCGGAGGCAGAGGACAAGGTCGGGAGGGCGGGAGGCGGAGAGACAACAAACAATTTGAGGGCGTCACCAAGGGCAGACCAGTCTGTCTTGGCCCAGGCTGGTGTGGGGGCAGGGGGGCGCAATAAGGGCGTGGAAAGTAAGATGCAAATAGGGATGTGGTCAGAGCCAGTGGACGGGAGGGTGGTGGTCCACTCAGCAAAGAGCTGGGCCGCTTCGCCATTGGCAAAGGAGAGATCAAGGACAGAGGGCCTGTCCTGGGGGGTAAAGGAAAAATAAGTAAACACACCAGGGGTGTTAAGAAGGGAAAAACCATGTAACGAAGCCAATTGAAAGTAAGGAACTGACGTCCTAAGTTCGGTGGATGAAATGGCCCTCAGCGGGTCAGAAAGAGGGTGGTGGAGGTTAAAGTCCCCCAAAACAAAAACAGGAAAACTCAAGTCAGGAAAACACAGCTCGGGAGAAACAATGCGCGTGTGGGTTGAGGTGCCCTTGGTGTTGTACACATTGTACACCCTAAGGCGAGTCTGTGAGGAGGAGCAGAAGCCCACATTGGAGAACAAGTCAACCGCCATCACGTTGGCAGACTGGTCCACCCATACGGGCAAAAGGGAAACAACTTCAAGAAAGGACAAAAGAGCATAGCAAGCCACGCGGGGCTTGCCAAAGGTGGGGGGTGGGGAAAAACATTTATAGCCAGGAAAGGAAGGTAAGCGTGCCCTCCACACAGGGGGGTCCTGTATGGCCACAATCGCCGGCAAGGAAGACAAAGCAGAAAAACTCTGAAATAAAGAGAGAAAAACATCCCAGCTACCCAAGCTGTTATGTTGAACGAAGGAAAGGTTCAGAAGGCCAGGATCCCTGCCAGAGGGCCTGGGGAGAGGAGAGTCGGGAAAAGGCATTTACCCGGACAAGCCGGAGGGATTTTCTGCGGTACGGGCTGGGTCGTAGTCCCCGTGGGTGGGGGGGACGTTGGCCCTGGAGGAGGAACGAGTAGCTGTCTGTGGGGTCTCGGGCGGGACGCGAGGGCGGGGGCGGCGGGGGGTCGCAAAAGGCGGGGCAAGAGTCTGTCTCGGGGTGGAGGGGCCAGCACCGGCGTCGGCACCATCAGGGCCGACATCCATGCCATCCTCATCACTTTGGCCTAGTGGTTGTGAGGCGGAGGGGTCTTTGGAGGTTGGGGCGGGTCGCTCCGGGCAGTCCCTGTCGGTGGCCGCGTGCGGCTCCTTACAGTTGGGGCAGGAAGCAGTGGAGGAGGGGCAGCAGTTGAGGACCGCCTTGGTGTTACCCGCCTTAGGGCAGGTGGGATTCTGGCAGCGGTGCGCCGAATGTGTGTGCGGGAGGGAGCAGATTGGACATATCGGGTGATCCAGCTTACATCGAGGGGCCTGGTGGCCGAACTTCCAGCAGTTGCGGCACTGGGTGAAGCGGTTGGAAGAGAAGGCGCGTTCAACCAGGCGTCTTCTAGAGAAGAGGTGGATAGAGGTTCCCATGGCATTGATGTCCTCGGGAGCGATGGTGACGACGACAGAGGTAGCGGACTTGGACATCCTGGAGTCCAGGTCTCGATTGAGGTAGCGGGCCGAGAAGATGGTGACGCCCGCGGCGTTACGGACGGACTCCTGGAGGAGGGAGAGGAGGTCTTCTTGGTCTTCTGGGAGGTAGGCGAGGGGGAGGGAGTGGATGGCGAGTTGAACTTCGTTGGGGGCAGGCCTGAAGGGCAGGTAGGCATTGTCGCCTACCGGGGAGACTTGGTTGAGGCGGTTGGCGAGGGCTTGATAGTATGGGGCGTAGAAGGTGGCGGGAGTGTAGGGGTCGAGGACGGTGAGAGTAACGGAGCCTCTGTCGTTAACCCGGGCAGAAAGGGAAAGTGGTAGGGAGCAGTTGGCCTCACGGAGAACCGAGGCAGCGATGTCAGGGAGGGTCGCGGAAATTCTATCAGCTTCGGGGTGGGGAGCAGGAGAGGAACGAGGAGCGAAGAAACGACCTTGTGCTGCTGGCAGGACAGGAGTCTCCTTAACAGGAGACGCCGAGGTGCCGGATGCGACTTGCGCAGCTGAGGGTGGCTTCGACTTAGGCCCCTTGGACTTCTTCTTGCCCCCGTCAGTGGCAGCCAGGGCGAATGAGCGAGGAGGGCGCAGGTAGGTAGGATCCATGTTGCCAGGGGTCCACTCAGAGAGGGGGGGGTATTTGCCGTCACGGAAGGTCCGGGCTTCCCATGAGTTGGGGTACTTGACCGCGTAGGCCTCGGGGTTGCCGTAGTTCTTGCCCGAAGCGGTGTCATATCTGGGGGTGTCTAGGTCGAACCCATTCACAATCGCCCCAACCTGGTAAAGGGGGGCGCGGGAGGGGGCCTGACTGGGGTGTGGGGCGGCAGGGAGTTGTGCCGTGTTGGTATGGGGGGGCTGAGCCGAGGGAGGGAGTTCTTTCCCTTTCCGGGTAGGGGGTGGAGCCAGAGGCGCCGGGGCTTGCTGACGTGGGGGCGGTGGTTGGGAAAGCCTTTGTGACAGGTCACGCAGGGCTGACTCGATAGGGGCTAGGGACGAGAGCGAGGGGGTCTGAGCGGCGGAAACACCTTCAGCCAGCCCTTGAACTCTGGCGGCGAGGAGGTCGATTCGTTCGTTGGTGGTGGCGAGCCCATTGAGGGTAGCAACCAGGAGGGGGATGAGGATTGCCTCGCCTTCACTGAGCTCGCGAAGGTCCGACGAGATGAGAGGGGGGACAGAGGAGAAAGCATCACCAAGGACTGGCTGCAAAGACTGTAGGAGGGCCGGGATCGCGAAGACCGCGGGGTGGATGGGCTGAGCAGAGCTCACCCTAGACTGGTTGGCGGAACCAATGTCGGACATTGGATCGCAAAGCAGAGACTTGAAGCCTAAGCAAGAGGGGGAAAAGCGTGCAGAAGTGAGGAGTCACACCAGATGCGATGGTGTTGAGGGTGTGTAAGAAAGTTATGGTCAGGAAAATAGGGGGCGCGGAGCATGTCCCCAGGTCCAGCCAGAGGTCCACTCTTATATATCCTGCGAACAGCTTTCGGTCGGACGGATGGCAGCGACGTATACGGTGTTATTCTGACACCTTCAATTCTGTGACCATATAGTCACAGGACGCAACAAAGGTTGATGTGTATGATGACGTGCGGGCCCCGTCAGGGGGCCAGAGGGGGGTGTTGGAGATCAAGATTCTCGAACTCGGGTAAAGTTACCCTACCTAGGGTACTCCTAGGCTATCGGAATCGTGTACTCCTAACATCCTCCTCCTCTTCCCACCCCCAGGCGCAGGCCTGCTGTCGGGGGTGGACGGGCCACCCTCAGCACTACCCACCACTACAGGAGGGGCGCCACCAGAGGAGCTTGCCCGACCAGCCACGGGCTCAGCCACAGAGGACTCAGGCACCTGACCTCCCGACGGAGGCGATGCCACCGCAGCCGGCACAACTACAGGGGTAACCACCCCACCCACCGAAGAGGACGCCTCTACCACCACATCCGACGAATCAGGTGGGGGCCCACCCACACCACCCTCAGTGGAGGGTGGTGGTGGGATAACTGCTGGCGTAACAACTCCCCGAGGGGGCTCCTCTGCCGGACCCTGAGAACTTTCAGGGTCTAGCCCATCCCCCAGCGTAACAACCGTAGCAACCGAAGCGACCGAGGGAGTAGGCGACGAAGGAATAACCTTAGGAACCTGAGGATCGCGTAGCGAACCCGACAGAGCAGCGTTCTCCTTCTCAGCGCGATGAAGCCGCTGAGAAAGGACAGAGATGTGATGCCGAAGGCGAGAGACTTTGGCCTCTAGGGCGAAGTTCTTCTCGACGGCACGAGATAGAACCACCGACGAGCGCAAGGCGGACGCGACAGAGAGGGGAGAGGCTCGTTTAGCCATAGTGACCGTAAAGAGGTGAGGCAGAAAGTGAGGAAGTCGTAGATAGGCGAGATGAAGAACCTGGGTTCTTCAAACAATCGTAGGAGGAGGGAAAGCAACTATCATGATAGAAGCTTAAAGACTTGAAGCTATCGTGAGATAGGAATCAAGGACTCTAATTGGCCTGACACTGTAAATTCGCTACCGAGGCGGAGCGAAGATAGAAGTAAGGAAATTACTTAGAACATTCAATCTAATTTATTTATACTAGTACCGGCGACTCCGGCATACGACCAGTCTCCCCCTCGCACCAAAATCACTAACTAAAATACACTACCACGCGCGTATTCCCGTCCCACAACCGCTCCCCCCAAACATAAAACCAAAAATCACTACCTAAGGGGCTCACGGGCGGTCATGTTGACCAGCAACATCCCGGATTAACGCGTCTTCCCCTTCCCGCAACCCAACCACCAGCAACACACCAACACAACTATTCCGCCTCCAACACAATCTCATCAACATACTCAACAAAGGAAACATACAGTCTGTCCCAACATCCACGCTTCTTCTGATAGTGCTCCCCCATCCTATTAACCTTCCCAGCAATCCGCCGCTGGTCGTAAAAGGGGCACCATTCCTGCACGATAAACCCAAACAGTCCAGCCCACTTGACTACGACGGCCGTCCGCAAGGAAAGCGCAAGGTCGTCCCAGTCAAGCCAGTGCTCCTGAGAGAATTGGTCAAGGCTCGCCGAGAGGCAGCCCGGGTTGTTATCGAAGTCAGCAGAGAAGGAGGGCCGTGTGGAGGTGCCTTGGTAGGTAATCGCCATGTTGCAGCTCGGACAGCGCGTAGCGACCGAGTTTGGAAGGAAGAACCACTTGGTGGGAAGATGCTTACTTGGAAGCACTCACTCCCCCCCAGGATGTTTCATTTCGCACCGCAAACAAGTATCAGGCTTCCCAGTGCACACTCGCCTCCCGTCCCTCTCCACCATCAGTGTACCATCAAACGGGTTACCTGCGACCACCAACTCCCCGTCTACCTCCTTAATATGGCGGGGGATCCCCACTCCCAGCCACCCGTGTTCCAACCACCAGTCCTTCCATCCCGCGATCGCCGAGTCCTTGAACAAGTCCTCCGTTGCCGGCCGTTTCCAACTGTACCGCTGGCAAGAAGTCCAATAATGTCTCTCCTCACGTCCCTCACACTCGTCGTGTCCAACCAGGCCGGTACCGCTGCGAATCCTGGTCAATATATAGGAATCCATCTTTGTCACCCCGCGAAGGTGTCTGGGGGCCTTAGGCCCATGAGCATAATACCCATGACCTTCATTGACATGCCAGGCCTCCGATTCCTCCTTCCTCAGCTCACGGGCCAACGCAGCGTACCCTATACCAAAGCTGACCCCTTCCTACCGGAAAGGTTGCAACGGCAGGCGTGTACTCTCCTTGGCCTTCCTGTCGACTAGCTCGTTGCCCTGAATGCCCATGTGCCCTGGAACCCAACTAAGGCGTGGATGTACAGCCTCCAACAAAGGCGCCATAACTTCCCACAACTCAGCCGAGTCCCCCTCAGGCAACATATTCTCAATTAGAAGCAGGGCGGGGACGCAGTCCAAAAACACATGTACCCCTTGTCCCTCACTCATACCACTGACCTCCCGCAGGGCACAAACCACGGCAAACAGCTCGCATTCGACGATGCTCCAGGATGGTGGTAACGAGCACCCCCCTACCCTAAGCGAGGCTCCCTGTTTGAACACAGCCCAAGCGACACCAGCACCCTCGGCCATCTTGGATCCGTCAGTGTACACCACCAGATCCGAGCCGCTATTGAGCCCCTCGACTTCCCTGGCGTGTCTGAGGGCCATGGCCTCCTTCCCCTTCCCGATCGTAACCGTGGGATGGTAGGAAAGCACTTTGTCCGAATGCTGTCGGTGGGCCACCATGCCTTCTTCCTTCCAGTCCAGCCTGATCTGCCCGAACCAGGGATGATCCTCGCAATACGTGTGATTGATGAACCGACTGTAGCACCTCTGTTGTAGCTACCTGCCCTGAATAACGACATGCGGAACCCCGTATTCTGCCAGCAAAACGTTGTTAGCTAACTTCATTGGAGTCCGAAACACCGAGCGGATGCAGTCGTTGACGTGGACTTGAATCTGCTTCACATACGACGGGTAGTCGGTTACAAACTCAAGTCCGTAATAAACGGTTGGAAGGTAGGCTGCTTGTACCAAACGGTAAGTCTCCCATGCTCCCAAACCCCCAACACTCCCAAACCTCCTTCCAAGCGCCGCAATCCTCCTCCTCACACCCAACCCCTTATCCAACCAATAACACACATGAGAAGAAAAGTTAAGAAATACATTGAACCTGTATCCAAGCACCCGCAGGTCCTCAGATGGCAACACCATTTCTCCCAACAATTCCACTCCTCCCCACGCACTATCACCAAACCCAATCCACTGCGTCTTCAACGCACTAAACCCCATTCCCCTGTCTCGTGCAACACGGTTACAGTCGCGCAACAATTCCCCAGCACGGTATCGGGCAGCACCAATGGAGTCAGCTGCAACCATGATAACCGCGTCATCAACGTATGAGGCCACCAAATGCCGGACACCAGGGGAGTAACGCATCCGCGGTGTGAAAATGTCAGCCACGTAAGCGCCGAATAGATAGGGGGAGAGTGGTGACCCCTGAGGGACCCCCTTGCTGACATGGTACACCCGGGAAACACACCCATTAAACCGGAAGCGAACAGACCGGCAACCTGTCCATCTCCGAACCCACTGACACAAGTTGGGAGGGCATCCCCGCGCCACCAGGAAATCTGACAGGAGGTTGATGTCGATGTTGTCGAACCCTCCCTCCACGTCCATCGACAAGATCAGACGCTTGTATCCCTCATTATGGCGGAGGAATTCCTGAATGACCGCCATGGCATCGTGGACACCCCGCCTCCTGCGGGAGCCAAACTGTGTCTCACCGAGGTCCAGACAAGCGGCCAGCCGGAGTAACACCACCCTCTCCGCCACCTTAGCCGTGGTCGGGAGTAGGTGTATCATGCGCCAGGATTTGACAACATCATACCGCGGCTTGTCGAGCTTGGGTATGAGCACCACCTCAGCCCTATGCCAGTCCGGAATGTCATGTCGCAGCCCGTAGTCGACGAGGCGTCGCAATGTCGTGGCATCCCTCCTTTTCCAAAACCTCAGGAAGGGATAGCCAATATCGTCTTCGCCGGGGCCCGTGTTTGTGGGAGATCTCGCCAGCGCCGTCTCCATCTCTTGGGCACTGTCCATCTCAACCACACTTTCAGTCCATCGGGCGGGATCACCAGGATCAAGCTGTTGAGCAATCAGGTCGCTGATCTCGGCGTGCGTGGTAGCCAAGGAGCCGTCTGACCGCACCATCGAGGGTAACGTGCGCTTGGCCTCTAACTTTCTTGCCAGCCTAAAAATGTCGGGGTCCTTGCTCTCCGCCAGCTTGGTCCTAATGTGGTCGAAACGAGCCCTCAATAGGCAAGCCCGGTAGACACGTCTTGCCAGCCTAAGGTCCTCCGTCCGCTCCGCCGTGCGCTTGGAGTATCTCTTCAGCCGAGCCACATCCAACCTCATCCTTTCCAACTCAGGCGTCCACCACTCGCACCGGCTTCTGCCAACAGAAGCCCGTGGGAGTGCGTCCACCACACTTCTCACTCCTCTCCACAGCTGCTCATCATCTACCTCTTTCAGGGCGCCCAGCTCTTTTCCAACCTTTCCCCACACCGCCTTCTTCCAAGCAGGCCTCCTTCTCATGAGATTGTTAGGTAGGTCCACATGGAGTCGGATAGCCTGGGCGGCGTATTCGCAGCCAACCACGTCGAGGTACTTGTACTGTAGGTACGGTCGTTGGTATAAGCAGAGGTCTATCATTGATATATCGCGGAATGTCGGCCGGTCAGGCGGAGTCATGTTCAGCAACCGTGTTGCCATCCATTCCCACAACCATCGTCCGCAATGTTCCTGCCTGGCCATCTCCGCCTGTGGGTCCCAATAACGATGCCTGGCATTGAAATCACCAAAGGCGATATCCGGTTCCCCGACGTCCCTCCGCCCTGACTGATATTCGGCCTTGGTGTGTGTAGGTGGGATGTAGATGCCTGCGAGCACCCTCCTCTCACCCTTCTCCCAAAACCCAACCCGAGCACAAGCGCCCCCATGCCCAACAACATTAAACAACCCCCACAAATGCGAGCGAACAAACACCTCCACCCCTGACCCAATAACAAAGGAAAACAAATCACAACCATCAACCTCCACCAGCACATGTTGTCCCCCCGAATCAACCCGAGGTTCCAAAACAAACAATAAATCAACAAAGGGAAACAAATCAAACCCCATCGCCCGATTCCTGCCACTCCTCCCCATGTTCAATGCTATCGCTGTGATACGCATTAAAAGGGGGCTTTAACAGATCCGCTCGGGCCGCAAGGGCCAAAGTCGCTTAAAAAACCCTCAGAATCCTGGGCGAACCACATAGTATCGCCCTTCTTGGGAATGGGTTTCTTCTTCTTCAAAATACCGCGCTTGGGGGAGGGGGAGGGGGGGGGTCGTTCAGGCTCCTTACCCTTAACCTTGGCAGACTTCTCCCGCGAGACAGCCTGCTCATCCTCATCACTACTCACCTCCACCACCCTGGGAGTTGGTGACCGTCCCCTGCTCCGGCGCCGTGGCTGTCTTCTCCCCTCAGGTCCCTTACTCGTAGCGTCGGGCATTTCGGATGATGAGGCTGCGGCAGTAGCTGCAGTCGTCGCGGGTGGGGAGGATACGGGAGTCCTGGAGTCAGCTTTCAAGGCAGGACACTTCTCATACCCAGCAAAGTGATCGGTCCTATTGCACAACCAACACATCCTGCGGTTGTGCCCACATGCCTCCCCCACGCCTCCGGGGCACCCTAGAGCCTTACACATGTGCTCCCTGGACAGGTGCTCCCCGTAGCAAAAACGACATCGGGAAGGGAGGGCACAGGTGGCCTGAAAGTGGCCCACCTGCAAACACTTACCACAAACCTTCGCCGTACGGTGCTCAGTAAACACCCTAACATTCCGGGTGCCTCCCCGAAGGAAGATCCTCCCATCTTCCAAAGCAGCCTTAGCCGCCTCATTTTCTTCTACCAGAAAGCGAATACCGCAAGACACGGCGTTGGCCTGTCTCATGGCATGGATGGATCCCATGATGTCGGGGCGAGACATGGTGACGATGCTGGGATTACCTAGCTCCAAGTCAGTGCGTAGGCCATCCGAGGCCTGCTCCCCAACCCATCCGTCAACCTTCCAGATAGAACCACGGCCGGTGTCGGAAAGGGGAACGCCTGTGACACTGATCTTGACCTTCTTCACGTCCTTCTGGAAAACAAATTCCGGGAGCGACAGCTCCTTTAACAGTGCAAGCCGGGCCTTGTCGAGTCGGTCTCCAAGTTCGGCAGCAGAGTGGGCCGCCAGGGTGAGGAAGATGCACCCAATCTCATTCCGAATATGTCCGGCACGCACGTAAGGGCAAATACCCTTAATTTTTGGCGAGTTGGACAAGGTGACGTTGATGTGGGCACGGATGGCCTCGATCGTCACACCCTCTGGCAGAGCCACTTCTTTGCGGGTGGCGAACCGCATTGTGATGTGCCTTCCCCTGGCATCTGGGGTAGGCGAGGACTGGGGTGGAGCCGGCTTTGGTGGTGGCCCCTGCTGACTGGCGCTGCGAGGAGGGCCGTCGCGAGGGATCACGTTAGGCACCACGTTGTAGATCCTCCTGATGGCGCCTGGCCCCGACGAGAGGGTTTGCACCGTGGGTACTGGGGTGGCAGCAGCGGAGGGTGTTGCCTGTCCGTCAGTAGTAGTCTTTCCCTGAGTCTTGGCCGGGGTCGCCGATGCTTCCTGGCCGGCCTGAGCCGCCATCTTTCTTCTCCTCCTGGCAGCACCACTCAGACGTCTGCCTCTCTTCCTCTCCCTCTTCTTCCCATCCTCCTTCTCCTCCTCATCCTCAAAGCTCACCCTCTTCTCCTCCGTCGTTTTTCCAACCTTCAGGACTACCCCCCCATCACTGGAAGAGCTGCCACTGCTGGTGCCGTGGGAGGAGGCCGCCGAAGCGGGCCGAACCGGGGCTGTCTTGGCCCTCAGTGGGATGGCAGGTTTGGGCACGTATGCCATCTTTTTCACCATGTCCACAAAGGACGCTTTAGTAGCAGGAGCCGCCGGAGCAGCAACCTGGCCCTTGGTAGGGACTTCAGTAGACCCCTCTGACAAGGAGCGGGGAATAGGGGTGGCCCCTGAGGACTCAGGAGTCACAGAGGGGGAACGACGGCGGGGGGCCAACCTACCTTTCAGGGTGGCAATTTCCTCCTCCTGCCGGCCAACTATCTCCGTCAGGGTCCGGACCGCATTTTCCAAGCGATAAAAACGACGTCCCACCCACATAATGGGAACCGTTTCCACGATCTCATCTTTCATCCAAGGCCGGACATCTTCCACAGTGTCAGGTTCCTCAGACCCGTCCGCCCTGGGAAGAGGTGACAGGAGGGGCTGGGTGTTCCTGGACCGGATATCCTCAAGGCCCTCCAACATGGACCCCACAATACTGCCAGACCTGGGAGCAGGGGAGGGGGACTTACCAGCCACCATCATCTCATCCACCTCGGCCATAATCTGGTCAGCCCTAGCCATGGCCGCATCAGCATCCTCTGGCTGGGTTTCAGGCAGCAGCACCTCCGGGGGAGTGCCGGTGCTGCAAGGGATGCCCAGCGATCCTTCCAAAATACCCCCAGGCGACGTGGGAGGTAGAGAAACGTAGTCAGGAGGGGAGGAGCCAGGGACAGGCGTACTCGGAAGGCTAGGGGCGTGAATACTATCGCCCAGACCGGTCGCTTCCGAGTTCCGTCCTTCCTCCAGGGCTATAGGGGTGTCCCGAGCAATTACATCCGCCGAAGGTACCACTTCCTGGGTGGCCAGCAAAGGAGGGGACGAGGGGGGGGAATCCTCAATGGTGGAAGGAACTAACACGGGGGGGCCAGGCGCGTCCGGTAGGTGTCCAGAACATGGGAAAACTCCACATCCGGGACAATCTGTTTTCTCCGACCCTCGTCGACGTCAATCGCCTGCATGAACCGCGGCTCAAGGAAGGGACTGGGGGCCGGGGCGGTACGCTTGCGGGGAGAGGAGGAGCGGGCACGATGGAGCGTTCCCTTTGCCGGAGTGGCATAGTCCTCATCGGCAGGATCATTTAATTTGAACTTCCCTGTGGTATAGAGGGCCTTTTCTCCAGAAGACAGGCCGGACAGGAAAGAGGGGGGTGGAGGCAGTAGAGGCTCGCTTAGTGCGATCACGAGCCACTATCCTATCGAACGCCGCTCGATGGGCGGAGGGAGACGTGGACCATGAGCTGGCCTCAACCGTGGTAGTGGTCGAGCCTCGCTTAGCCGGCGGGTGGAGGGACGACTCCGGGCTGATAACCTGCTAGTCGGTGGGGGGAGAGGGGGTGGGCACGGTCGGTGTGTTCACCGAACCGTGATCGGAGTTAAACCGATTGAAGAGGCCTGTGGTAGAGGCGTTGTCCAAGCCACAGGTGGCTGGACAACCTTTCCCAAACAGGCAACCCTTCACAAACGACTCCACCTCTTTGATCGTCACAAGGGCGGCTGCAGCAACCTACCCCCTCACCTAGTTATCCAACGCTGGGTTCACCGCGTTGGGGCAGCCATGTTCATAGCCGAAGGACAGAAATCCGTAATTCCCGCCAGGCCCAGCGTACGACTGTGTAGTTGTACGAACAAGGCCACGGACAGCCTCAGAGACGGGCGCAAGAGACGAGGTGACGGGAGCCGTCTCAAGTGAGGAGGAGGGGTTGGAGTCGAGCCGAACGGGTGACGACATCTGCCAATTGGGGACTGAGTCCGAGGAGGAGGAGGCTGACAAAGTCGCCATCCTCACTCAAGCCTGTGTCCAGAGACTTCCGGGATCAACCACGGATATCTCCCTCTGGAACAACTTCTCAAGCGAGAACAACTATTCTATCACCCAACCGCCCGACAAACGAAGATAAAAACGATGGATCGTATCGATGAAGTTATCGTGAGTAGGTGAAAGTACATTGCGTGAGGTTGAAGCTTGCTACCGAGGCGGAGCGCAGATAGAAGTAAGGAAATTACTTGGAACATTCAATCTAATTTATTTAACCACGTACCGCCGACTTCGGCATACGATGTGCCCGGGGCTGGAGGACCCCCCGGTTAGCGCACCCCCAGTAACTACCACTATCTACAAACAATCCGAACCTCCGACCCCAAACCTCCAACATGCCCGCGCCATGCCCACAACACGAACACTAAGTACAAAGTCATCAACGGTAAAGAAAGTTCTCCCCAAAGCGACACCGTAGACCCTCTGGTATGGGCCCGACCAAGTCAAGCAGCCGAAGCCACAAGACCTCCTCGGGTAGCCGAGGCCGAGCAAGGTACCAATCCTCCAGGTTCCCCGTACAAAATCAAAAATCCACCACCGCCATCTAAATATGACCCCCCAAACCTTCCTCCACAGTAAAAACCCACCCTGGCACCCCCACTCAATGATCTCGGGACACCCCCAGCCGACCGCCACGGCCAAACACCCCCCCAAAATCCCATAAACAAAAAAAACACTCAAGACCCATGCGCGTAGACCCGAAGGAAAGCCGACTTAACGGGCGAGGGCTCAGTCATAGGTAAACCGACGGAACCTATCGCAACGAGCGCAATAGGCTCCACGCCGACCACCGACCAATCCACCCTGGAGGGCCTCCCCACATGTGGGGCAGCCACCCCGGGCCAACTCAGCCTCCGCCTCCGAGAATGCCATCAACTTGGGGCTAGTAAGAGCCGGGCGAGACCGCGTGCGCACTGGCGAGGGCGACGATTCATCCAAACCGGGGACAAGTGGCACAGGTGAGGTCTTGTCTTTTCTGACCCAGCGCTTCTTGTTCCTCCTCCACTTCCCACCCCCAGGAGCAGGCCTACGGTCGGGGGTGGACGGGCCACCCTCAACACTACCCACCGCCACAGGAGGGGCGCCACCAGAGGAGCTTCCCCGACCAGCCACGGGCTCAGCCACAGAGGACTCAGGCACCTGACCCCCCGAAGGAGGCGATGCCACAGCAGCCGGCGCCGCAACAGGGGCAACCACCCCACCCACTGAAGAGGACGCCTCTACCACCACACCCGACGAATCGGGTGGGGGCCCACCGACACCACCCTCTGTGGAGGGTGGTGGTGGGATAACCGCCGGTGTAACAACTCCCCGAGGGGGCTCCTCTGCCGGACCCAGAGAATTCTCAGGGTCTAGCCCATCCCCCACCGTAACAACCGTAGCAACCAAAGCAACCGAGGGAGTAGGCGACGAAGCAATAACCATAGGAACCTTGGGTTCGCTTAGCGAACCTGACAGAGCAGCGTTCTCCTTCTCAACACGATGAAGCCGCCGAGAAAAGACAGAGATGTGATGCCGAAGTTCTTCTCGACAGCACGAGACAGAACCACCGACGAGCGCAGGGTGGACGCGGCGGAGGGGGGAGAGGCTCCCCTAGCCATGGCGACCGTAAAGAGGCGAGGCAGAAAGTGAGGAACTTGTAGATTGGCGAGATGAAGAACCTGGGTTCTTCAAACGATTGTAGGAGAAGGGAAAGCAACTATCGTGATAGAAGCTCCAAGACTTGAAGCTATCGTGAAATAGGAATCAAGGGCTCTGATTGGCTTGTCACTGTAAATTCGCTACCGAGGCGGAGCGAAGATAGAAGTAAGGAAATTACTTAGAACATTCAATCTAATTTATTTATACTAGTACCGCCGACTCCGGCATACAACCAGTCTCCCCCGCGCCCCCAAAATCACAAACTAAAATACACTACCACAGGCGCAATCCCGTCCCGCAACCACTCCTCCCAAACATAAATGCAAAAATCACTACCTAAGGGGCTCACGGGCGCTCATGTCGACCAGCAAACATCCCGGATTAACGCGTCTTCCCCTTCCCGCAACCCAACCACCAACAATCATACCAACACAACTATTCCGCCACCAACGCAATCTCATCAACATACTCAACAAAGGAAACATACAGTCTGTCCCAACATCCGCGTTTCTTCCGATAATGCTCCCCCATCCTGTTAACCTTTCCAGCCACCCGCCGCTGGTCGCAAAAGCGGTACCGTTCCTGCTCGCTAAACCCAAACGTCCCCGCCCACTTAAGTACGACGGCCGTTCGCAGGGAAAGCGCAAGAACGTCCCAGTCAAGCCAGTGCCGCTGCCAAAAACTGTCAAGGCTCACCGCGAGGCATCCTGGGTTGTTATCGAAGTGAGCAGAGAAGGAGGACCGTGCAGAGGTGCCTTGGTAGGTAATCGCCATGTCGCAGCTCGGACAACGCGTAGCGACCGAGTTCGGAAGGAAGAACCACTTGGTGGGGAGTTGCTTACTCGGAAGCACGCACTCCCCCCCAGGATGTTTCTTTTCGCACCGCAAACAAGTATCAGGCGTCCCTATGCACACTCGCCTCCCGTCCCTCTCTACCGTCAGTGTACCATCAAACGGGTTACCCGCGACCACCAATTCCCCGTCCACCTCCTTAACATGACGGGGGATCCCCAGTCCCAGCCACCCGTGTTCCAACCACCAGTCCTTCCATCCCGCGATCGCCGAGTCCTTGAACAAGTCCTCCATAGCCGGCCGTTTCCAACTGTACCGTTGGCAAGAAGTCCAATGGTGTCTCTCCTCACGTCCTTCACACTCGTCGTGTCTGATCAGGCCAGTACCACTGCGAATCCTTGTTAACATATAGGAATCCATCCTTGTCAGTCCGCGAAGGTGTCTGGGGGCCTTAGGCCCATGAGCATAATACCCATGGCCTTCATTGACATGCCAGGCCTCCTATTCCTCCTTCCTCAGCTCACGGGCCAACGCAGCGTACCCTATACCAAAGCTGACCCCTTCCCACCGGAAAGGCTGCAATGGCAGCCGTGTACTCTCCTTGGCCTTTCTGTTGACCAGCTCATTGCCCTGAATGCCCATGTGCCCCGGAACCCAACCAAAGCGTGGACGTACAGCCTCCAACAAAGGCGCCATAACTTCCCACAACTCAGCCGAGTCCCCCTCAGGCAACATATTCTCAACCAGAAGCAGGGCGGGGACGCAGTCCAAAAACACATGTACCCCCCGTCCTTCACACATACCACTGACGTCCCGTAGGGCACAGACCACGGTGAACAGCTCGCATTCGACGATGCTCCAGGATGGTGGCACCGAACACCCCCCTACCCTAAGCGAGGCCCCCCGCTCGAACACAGCCCAAGCGACACCAGCACCCTCCGCCATCTTGGATCCGTCAGTGTACACCACCAGGTCCGAGCCGCTACTGAGCGCCTTGACTTCCTCGGCATGCCTGAGGGCCGTGGTCTTCTTCCCCTTCCCGATTGTAACCGTGGGACAGCAGGAAAGGATTCTGTCCGAGTGCTGCCGGTGGGCCACCATGCCTTCCTCCTTCCAGCCCAGCCTGATCTGTCCGAACCAGGGATGATCCTCGCAATACCGGTAATTGATGAACCGGCTGTAGCACCTCCGTTGTAGGTACCTGCCCTGAATAGCGACAGGCGTAACCCCGTATTCTGCCAGCAAAATGTTGTTAGCCAGCTTCATAGGAGTCCGGAACACTGAGCGGAGGCAATCGTTAATGTGGACCTGAATCTGCTTCACATACGACGGGTAGTCGGTTACAAACTCAAGTCCATAGTAGACGGTCGGAAGGTAAGCTGCTTGCACCAATCGGTAAGTCTCCCATGCTCCCAAACCCCCAACACTCCCAAACCTCCTTCCCAGCGCCGCAATCCTCCTCCTCACACCCAACCCCCTATCCAACCAATAACGTACATGAGAAGAAAAGTTAAGAAATACATTGTACCTATACCCAAGCACCCGCAGGTCCTCCGATGGCAACACCATTTCACCCAACAATTCCATTCTTCCCCACGCCCTATCACCAAACCCAATCCACTGCATCTTCAACGCACTAAACCCCATTCCCCTGTCTCGCGCGACTCGGTCACAGTCGCGCAACAATTCCCCAGCATGGTATCGGGCAGCATCAAAGGAGTCAGCTGCAACCATGATAACCCCGTCATCAACATATGAGGCCACCAAATGCCGGACACCAGGGGAGTAACGCATCCGTGGTGTGAAAATGTCAGCCACATAGGCGCCGAACAGAAAGGGGGAGAGTGGCGACCCCTGGGGGACCCCCTTACTAACATGGTAAACCCGGGAAACACATCCATTGAACCGGAAGCGAATAGACCGACAACCTGTCCATCTCCGAACCCACTGACACAGGTTGGGAGGGCACCCCCGGGCCACCAGGAAATCTGACAGGAGGTTGATGTCGATGTTGTCAAATCCTCCCTCCACGTCCATTGACAAGATCAGTCGCTTGTATCCCTCATTATGGTGTAGGAATTCTTGAACGACCGCCATGGCATCATGGACACCCCGCCTCCTGCAGGAGCCAAACTGTGTCTCACCGAGGTCTAGACAAGCGGCCAACCGGAGTAATACCACCCTCTCCGCCACCTTAGCCGTGGTCGGGAGTAAGTGTATCATGCGCCAAGATTTGACAACATCATACCGCGGCTTGTCGAGCTTGGGTATGAGCACCACCTCAGCCCTATGCCAGTCCGGAATGTCATGTCGCAGCCCATAGTCAACGAGGCGTCGCAGTGTCGTGGCATCCCTTTTCTTCCAAAACCTTAAGAAGGGATAGCCGATATCCTCTTCGCCGGGGCCCGTGTTTGTGGGAGATCTTGCCAGCGCTGTTTCCATTTCCTCGGCATTGTCCATCTCAATCGCACTTTCAATCCACCGGGCGGGATCACCAGGATCAAGCTGCTGTGCAATCAGGTCGCTGATCTCGGCGTGTGTGGTAGCCAAGGAGCCGTCGGACCGCACCATCGAGGGCAGCGTGCGCTTGGCTTCCAACTTTCTTGCCCGCCTGAAGATGTCAGGGTCTTTGCTTTCCGCCAGCATGGTCCTAATGTGGTAGAACCGAGCCCTCAACAGGCACGCCCGGTAGACACACCTTGCCAGCCTAAAGTCCTCCGTCCGCTCCGCCGTGCGCTTGGAGTATCTCTTCAGCCGGGCCACATCCAGCCTCATTCTTTTCAACTCGGGCATCCACCACTCGCACCGGCTTCTGCCAACGGAAGCCCGTGGGAGTGCGTCCACCACACTTCTCACTCATCTCCACAGCTGCTCATTATCCCCCTCTTTCAGGGCGTCCAGCTCTTTTCCAACCTTTCCCCACACCGCCTTTTTCCAAGCAGGCCTCCTTCTCATGAGATCGTCAGGTAGGTCCACATGGAGCCGGACAGTCTGGGCAGCGTGTTCGCACCCAACCACCTCGAGGTATCTGTGCTGCAGGTACGGTCGTCGGTATAAGCAGAGGTCTATCATTGATATATCGCGGAATGTCGGCCTGTCAAGCGGAGTCATGTTCAGCAACCGAGGTGCCATCCATTCCCGCAACCATCGTCCGCAATGTTCCTGCCTGGCCATCTCCGCCCGTGGGTCCCAATCACAATGCCTGGCATTAAAATCACCAAACGCGATACCTGGCTCCCCGACGTTCCTCAGCCCTAACTGATATTCGGCCTTGGTGTGCGTAGGTGGAATGTAGACGCCCGCGAGCACCCTCTTCTCACCCTTCTCCCAAAAGCCAACCTCAGCACAGGCGCCCCCGTGCCCAACCACATCAAACAACCCGCACAAATACGAGCGAACAAACACCTCCACCCCTGATCCAATAACAAAGGAAAACAAATCCCAACCATCAACCTCCACCGGTACATGTTGTCCCCCCGAATCAACCGGAGGTTCCAAAACAAAAAACAAATCAACAAAGGAAAACAAATCAAACACCAGCGCCCGATTCCTGCCACTCCTCCCCACGTTCAATGCTATCGCCGTGATACGCATTAAAAGGGGGCCTCGACAGATCCGCTCGGGCCACAGGGGCCAGAGTCACTTAAAAAACCCTCAGAGTCCAGGGCAAACCACATAGCATCGCCCTTCTTGGGAACAGGTTTCTTCTTCAAAATACCGCGTTTGGGGGAGGGGGAAGGGGGGGGTCGTTCAGGCTCCTTACCCCTAGCCTTGGCAGACTTCTCCCGCGAGACAGCCTCCTCATCCTCATCACTACTCACTTCCACTACCCTGGGAGTCGGTGACCATCCTCTGCTCCGGCACCGTGGCCGTCTTCTCCTCTCAGGTTCCCTACTCGCAGCGTCGGGCGCTTTGGCAGATGAGGCTGCGGCAGCGGCCGCCGACGTCGCGGGTGGGGAGGATACGGGAGTCCTAGAGTCAGCTTTCAGGGCAGGACACCTCTCATACCCGGCAAAATGATCGGTCCTATCGCAGAACCAACACATCTTGCGGGTGTGTCCACATGCCTCCCCCACGCCTCCGGGGCACCCTAGAGCCCTACACATGTGTTCCTTGGACAGGTGCTCCCCATAACAAAATCGACACCGGGAAGGGAGGGCACAGGTGGCCTGAAAGTGGCCCACCTGCA
The DNA here is from genome assembly GCA_006112555.1 of Tuber indicum. Classification (NCBI taxonomy): domain Eukaryota; kingdom Fungi; phylum Ascomycota; class Pezizomycetes; order Pezizales; family Tuberaceae; genus Tuber; species Tuber indicum. Next base: position 123,262 of record VBSK01000037.1, read on the forward strand.
AACACTTACCACAAACCTTCGCCGTACGGTGCTCAGTAAACACCCTCGCATTCCGGGTACCGCCCCGAAGGAAGATCCTCCCAGTTTCCAAAGCAGCCTTAGCCGCCTCATTCTCCTGCACCACAAAGCGAATACTGCAAGACACGGCATTAGCCTGCCTCATGGCATGAATGGACCCCATGATGTCTGAGCGGGACACGGTGACTACGCCGGGATTACCTAGCTCCAAGTCAGTGCGTAGGCCATCCGAGGCCTGTTCCCCAGTCCATCCGTCAACCTTCCAGATGGAACCACGGCCAGTATCGGAAAGGGGGACGCCCGTGACCATGATCTTAACCTTCTTCACATCCTTCTGGAAAACAAATTCCGGGAGTGACAGCTCCTTCAACAGTGCCAGCCGGGCCTTGTCAAGACGATTGCCAAGCTCAGCAGCAGAGTGTGCCGCCAGGGTGAGGAAAATACACCCAATCTCGTTCCGAATATGTCCAGCACGAACATAAGGGCAAGTGCCCCTAATTTTCGGTGAGTTGGACAAGGTGACGTTGATGCGGGCCCGGATGGCCTCGATTGTCACACCTTCTGGTAATGCTACTTCCTTGCGGGTGGCGAACCGCATTGTGATGTGCCTTCCCCTGGCATCCGGGGTAGGCGAGGACTGGGGCGGAGCCGGCTTCGGTGGTGGCCCCTGCTGACTGGCACTGCGAGGAGGGCCGTTGCGAGGGATCAGGTTGGGCACCACGTTGTAGATCCTCCTGATGGCGCCTGGCCCCGACGAGAGGGTTTGCACCGTGGGTACTGGGGCGGCAGCAGCGGGGGGTGTAGCCTGTCCGTCAGTAGTAGTCTTCCCCTGAGTCTTGGCCGGGGTCGCCGATGTCTCTTAGCTGGCCTGGGCCGCCATCTTTCTCCTCCTCCTGGCAGCACCACTCAGGCGCCTACCCCTCTTCCTTTCCCTCTTCTTCCCATCCTCCTTCTCCTCCTCATCCTCCCAGCTCACCTTCTTCTCCTCCGCAGCTTTTCCAACCTTCAGGACTACCCCCCCATCACTGGAAGAGCTGCCACTGCTGGTGCTATGGGAGGAGGCCGCCGAAGCGGGCCGAACCGGGGCTGTCTTGGCCCTCAGTGGGATGGCGGGTTTGGGCACGTAGGCCATCTTTTTTACCATATCCACAAAGGATGTTTTAGTAGCAGGAGCCGCCGGAGCAGCATCCTGGCCCTTGGTAGGGACTTCAGTAGACCCCTCTGACGAGGAGCGGGGAATAGGGGTAGTCCAGGAGGACTCAGGGGTCATGGAGGGGGAACGTCGGCGGGGGGCCAACCTACCTTTTAGGGTGGCAATTTCCTCCTCCTGCTGGCCGACTATCTCTGTCAAGGTCCGGACCGCATTCTCCAAGCGATGGAACCGACGTCCTACCCACATAATGGGAACCGTTTCCACGATCTGATCTTTCATCCAAGTCCGGACGTCCTCCACGGTGTCAGGTTCCTCGGATCCATCTGCGCTGGGAAGAGGCGACAGGAGGGGCTGGGTATTCCCTGACCGGATATCCTCAAGCCCCTCTAACATGGACCCCATAATACTGCCAGACCTGGGAGCGGGGGAGGGGGACTTACCAGCCGCCATCATCTCATCCACCTCAGCCATAATTTGGTCAGCCCTAGCCATGGCTGCATCAGCATCCTCCGGCTGAGTTGCCGGTAGCGGCACCTCCAGGGGAGTGCCCGTGCTGCGAGGAATGCCTAAAGATCCTTCCAAAATACCCCCAGGCGACGTGGGAGGTAGAGAACCGTAGTCAGGAGGGGACGAGCCAGGGACAGGCTTCCCCGGAAGACTGGGGGCGTGAATGCTGTCGCCCAAACCGGTCGCTTCCGAGTTCCGTCCTTCCTCCAGGACCATAGGGGTGTCCCGAGCAATTACCTCCGCTGAGGGCACCACTTCCTGGGTGATCAGCCAAGGAGGGGACGAGGGGGGGGAATCCTCAATAGTGGAAGGAACTAGCACAGGGGGGGCCAGGCGCTTCCGGTGGGTATCCAAGACATGGGAAAACTCCTCATCCGGGATGATCTGCTTTTTTCGACCTTCCTCGACGTCAATCGCCTTCATGAACCGGGGCTCAAAGAAGGGACTAGGAGCCGGGGCGGCATGCTTGCGGGGTGAGGAGGAGCGGGCACGGCGTAGCGTCCCCTTTGCCGGGGGGGCATAGTCCTCATCGGCAGGGTCGTCCAACTTGAACTTCCCGGTGGTGTAAAGGGCTTTTTCACCACAAGACAGCCCGGACAGGAAGGAGGGGGTGGAGGCAGTGGAGGCTCGCTTAGCGCGATCCCGAGCCACTATCCTATCGAACGCTGCTCGATGGGCAGAGGGAGAGGTGGACCATGAGCTGGCCTCAACCGTGGAAGTGGTCGAGCCTTGCTTGGCCGGCGGGAGGAGGGATGACTCTGGGATGACAGCCTGGGAGTCGGTGGGGGGAGAGGGGGTGGGCACGGTCGGCGTGTACACCGAACCGTGATCGGAATTGAACCGATTGAAGAGGCCCGTGGTAGAGGCGTTGTCCAAGCCACAGGAGGCTGGACAACCCTTCCCAAACAGGCAACCCTTCACAAAAGACTCCACCTCTTTCATCGTGATAAGGGCCGCAGTAGCAACCGAGCCCCTCACCAAATCATCCAACGCCGGGTTCACCGCGTTGGGGCAGCCATGTTCATGGGCGAAGGACAGAAAACCGTAATTCCCGCCAGGCGCAGCGTACGACCGTGTAGTTGTAGGAACAAGGCCACGGACAGCCTCAGAAACGGGTGCGAGAGACAAGGCGACGCGAGCCGTCTCAAGCGATGAGGAGGGGTTGGAGTCGAACCGAATGGGGGACGACATCCGCGAGTTGGGGACAGAGTCCGTGGAGGAGGAGGCAGACGAAGTCGCCATCCTCACTCAAGCCTGTGTCCAGAGACTACCGGGATCAACCACGGATATCTCCCTCTGGAACACCTTCTCAAGTGAGAACAACTATTCTATCACCAACCACCCGACAAACGAAGATGGAAACGATAGATCGTATCGATGAAGTTATCGTGAGCGAGGCGAAATGCGTTGCGTGAGGTTGAAGCTCGCTACCGAGGCGGAGCGAAGATAGAAGTAAGGAAATTACTTAGAACAAAGCGTGAAGAGCCTATCTTCCTTGGTCGTTTTTTCTTTTTTTTCTTTTTTTTTTTTGTATATCATATATTCATTGTTTAAGGTACAAGAACCTGCATGCAGCGCTAGCTATGGCAAAAACAAAACCTGTAAACACGCCCGTCCCTCCTCCGTCTGAGGCAAAAACCAAGAACCCCAAGGCCCTCTGGTATGGAGCCAACCGCACATCTCGCCCCGAATCAAGCCCCCCCTACAGCTCAGACGAACTAAGCCCCAAAAGAAACCCAAAACAGGGAAAGCAGGAAGCCCAAGGAAATATCCCCACGGAAATCTCAGCCCGAAGGCACAAAAGAAAGCCGAACTCATACCCACCAGACCACGCCCATAGCACGGCCAGCCGCTAAAAAGCTAACCCCAGATCGGGCCCAAGAAAGGACCAAGTGTAGCGATTCATAGCGCGACCCCCACCGTGGGGGAACACTCGACGAGGGGAGAACCCGACCGACAGGAGACAGTACAATACCAGCCGGAGGGAAGGAGGCCAGGGCTGGGGCCCCCCAGAGAGAGGTAGTAGTAAGATGCAAGCTCAAGGAAGCAGTAGGGTGCTAGCCGGGTGGCAGTAGGGTGCTGGCCGAAGAGGTGGTAGTAGGGTACCAGCCGGGAGGCAGTAAGGTGCCAGCTGGGAGAGCAGTAGGGTGCTAGCCGAGGAGCGAGGCAGTAGGGTGCCAGCGGAGGAGGGAGGTAGTAGGGTACCAGTCGAACGAACAGAGAGAGGATGAAGGAGGGGTAGACCCAAATGCCGGAACAACTATCGGAAACGTGTTCATGTTTTAACTAGGCGGTCTCCATGAACCCTGAGTGCCCACAGGTAGAAAACCACCTGTACAGGGTAAAGAGGAGGAGAGAAGCGAATTCGACCGTAGCCTGTTGAGAAAACCAACCACCAACCACCGACCGTGGGACTAACCTGTACCCACCAGCGCGACAAGACGCGGACCTAGCAGAGGGACTGACCCGAACCGACAGGAGAAAAGCCGAAAGAATTCTTTGTAATCGCGTACCGCAGACCGTATTCCCAGCCGTCTGTTGTAGGGAAAAAGGAGGAACCCGACCGTGCTGATGCTAAGCGAGGCTAGAGCAAAAGCGGGGAAAGAGAGGAATCCAGCGACGAGGGCGCCGGAAAAGAGTAAGGAGGGATCTCACGAGGGTAGACCTCAAGAGAGAAAGTAGGAGAGAAGTTTTGCCGCTGCAAAAAGATTAAAGATGATGGCCTAGTCCCCCCCGTAGGGGGAGGACCAGACGCGAAAAGTGGTGATGATTCCTTGGTGTTGAGATTTAAAGCACCGGAGGGGTAGCGGAGACGGTCGTTGCTATCTTCCTTGGTCGTATCGACCTCCTTATATAGTGCTCTTCCGCCAACCCTAACCCTGATGACTCACAAGTGTGAGCCTCGTGAAAAACCTTACCAAAGTCATATGACTCAAACGAGTCATGCGCGCGAGACCTGTGACTCATAATCAAGTCATGTACGAAACATAACAAATCATAACAAAAACAAGTCATATGACTCATAATCGAGTCATGTGTGAAATCCTGAGCTACCTGTCACATCCGTGACACAGGCCCCCTCCTGGGCACTCCTTTACCCGGTTGGTGCGATTGTGGACGGTTATGACCTCGACACCCCCCGATACGACTCCATTACTAAACAGAATTATGGTAACCATGAGGCCTACGCAGTTAAAAACCCCAATTCATGGGAGGCTCGGACCTTCCGTCACGGCAAATACCCCCCCCTCTCAGAGTTGATCCCTGGCAACATGGACCCCACCTATCCACGCCCCCCTCGCTTATTCGCCCTAGCTGCTGGTGCTGGGGGTCGGAAGAAAACTAAGGGACCTAAAATGAAACCTCCTTCTGTTGCACAAGTCGCATCCGGCATGACAGCGCCTCCTGGTAAAGAGGCTCCCATCCTCCCAGCAGTGCAAAGTCGTTTCTTTGCCCCTCGTTCCTCTCCTGCCCTCCACACTGAAGCCGAAAGGATATCAGTGACCCTCCCCGACATCACCGCCGTAGTTCTCCGTGAAGTCAACTGCCACCTCCCGCTCTCTTTCTCTGCCAGGGTCAACTACAGAGACTCTGTCACGCAAACCATCCTCGACCCCCATACACTTGCAACCTCCTATGCCGCCTATTGCCAGGACCTCACTAACTATCTCAACCAACTCTCTCCAGTCGGAGATAATGCCTACCTCCCCTTCCGCCCCGCCCACAACGAGACCCAACTCGCCATCCACTCCCTCCCCCTCGCCTACCACCCAGAAGACCAAGGTGACCTTCTCTCACTTCTGGAGGAGTCAGTCCACAATGGCATGGGCGTTACCATCTGCTCCGCCCGCTACCTCAACCACGACCTGGAGTGCAGGATGTCCAAGTCCGCTACCTCTATCGTTGTCACCATTGCTCCCAAGGACATCAATGCCATGGGAACCTCCATCCACCTCTTCTCCAGAAGACGTCGTTGAACACGCCTTCTCCTCCAACCGTTTCACCCAATGCCGCAACTGCTGGAAGTTTGGCCATCAAGCTCCTAGATGTAAGCTGGAACACGGTATGTCCAATCTGCTCCCTCTCGCACACACATTCGGTGTACCGCTGCCAGAATCCCACCTGCCCTAAAGCGGGCAACACCAAAGGGATCCTTAACTGCTGCCCCTCCTCAACTGCTTCCTGCCCTAACTGTAAGGAACCAGACTCTGCCACTGACCGAGACTGTCCGGAATGGCCAGTTCCAATCGCCAAAGACCCCGCAGTACCACCCCCGCGAGACAACAAGTCGGAAGACAACATGGATGTCGGACCCGACAGAGCCAAAGGAAACCCTGCTCCCTCGACCCCCAGACAAACTCTCGCCCCTCCCTTCGCCACCCCCCGCTGCCCTCAAGCCCCACCAGAAACCCCACACACAGCTACGCGCTCTTCCTCAAGGGCCAGCGTCCCCCCCTTCCCGGGGGATGCCAGCCCTGCTGGAACCTTTTTCAATCCTTCCGGCCCGTCCAGGTTGATGTCCGTTCCTATCAGATTTGCCACCAGGCCCTCTTGTAACCGTCCAGGCCTCTTGAGTCTCTCCTTTGTTCAGCATAACAGCCTTGGTAGCTGGGATGTTTTTCTTTCCTTGTTTCAGAGTTTTTCTTCTCTGCCTTCCATGCCTGTGCTGGTTGCCATACAGGATCCTCCTGTATGGAGGGCACTTTTACCTTCATTTCCTGGTTATAAGTGTTTTTCCCCCCCATTCACCTGTGGCAAGCCCCGCATGGCTTGTTATACCCTATTTTCTTCCCTGGAAGTTGTTTCCCTTTTGCCGGTATGATCGGGCACCTCTACCCATATCATGGTGCTAGATTTGTTTTCTGATATGGGTTTCTGCTTGTCTTCCCAGACCTGCCTCAGAGTGTACAACATGTACAACACCCAAGGCACCTCCACCCACACCCTTATTGTTTGCCCAGATTTATGTTTTCCTGATTTGGACTTTCCAGTTTTTGTTTTGGATAACTTTAATTTTCACCATCCCTTGTCTGACCCGCTAAGGGCGTTTTCTTCTACTGAGCTTGGCATGTCGTCTCCTTATTTTCAGCTGGCTTCATTGCATAGTTTCTCCTTACTCAACACCACTTGTGTGTTTACCTATTTTCCCTTTGCATCAGTGGGCAGACCGTCAGTTCTTGATCTGTCCTTTATGAATGGAGCAGCAGCCCAGCTATTTACTGAGTAGTCCAACTCACTCCCGTCTACTGGCTCAGACCATGTTCCTGCTTGTCTCTTGCTTTCTACACTGCTTTTACGTGCTCCTGCCCCCGCCCCTGCATGGGCCAAGACCGACTGGCTGGCCCTCAGTGATGCCCTCAAATTATTTGTTATTTCTTCTCCCCTATCCCTTCCCACCTCTCCATCTGCCTCTACCTGGTTTGACAGAAATGTTGACCACCTCCGTACCACCCTCCTCCTTCATACTCACCTCTATCACCTTGCTAGTCACTCCAAACCTTGGTGGTCTCCCCTCCTCTCCTCCTTAAGAACATCCTTTCATGCTTCCACGTGCCAAGCCCACAAAGCCACTACCGAGGCGTCCCAGTCTGAGGCCCGGCGTACCCGTAAGACCTATTTCAAGGCTATCAAGCAGGCGAAGCGCATGTGCTTGGACGACTTCCTCTCCTCCGTCACCTCTAAGACCGTCTGGACCGCCAAACGCTTTGCGCTAGGCCGCACCCCTGACCGGTTTCCATCCTATCCCTATGCAGGCACTCCATCTGAAGTCAATACAGCCCTCCTGTCCTACTTCTTCCGACCTATAACCTCCGTTCCCCCCCCATCCATCCTCCATTCTTTCAAAGATCTTGATGCGCTCACGAAAGAGGAAATCTCCAAAGCACTTGCTTCCAGCTCTAGCTCATCTGCCACAGGTCCAGACCACATCCTCTACTCTGTTTGGAAAAGGGTCCATGCTACCAACCTGAAAATCCTCATCTAACTTCTAGGACCTCTCCACCTCTATGGTTTCCACCCACCCTCCCTCAAGCAGGCTAACGGCATTGTCCTCGACAAGCCTGGTAAAGCCTACTACGACACGCCGGCTTCCTTCCGTATCATCGTCCTCCTTCAAACCATGTCCAAGATCCTGGAGTGTGTAGTAGCTGTAAGGCTAGCCGCAGTTGCTTTGGCCCTTGGACTCGTCCACTCCAATCACTGTGGCTCTCTCTCTGGTATGGGAACCTTCAATGCCCTTGCTATCCTCACCCATGAAGTCCGTCTTACACACAGCATGGGCCTCTGTTCCTCCACCCTATTCCTCAACGTAAAAGGAGGCTTCGACAATGTAGACTCGTCAGCCTTGTGTGGCAAGCTGTGGGAGAAAGGAGTGCAAGCCTACCTAGTCTCCTGGGTCCGCTCTTTCCTGCATGGCTGCCAGTGCCACCTCCTCTACTAAGGCTCTCCTAAGATCCTCACCCCAGTACAAGTTGGCACCCCTCAGGGATCGCCTGTCTCCCCTCTCCTCTTCCTCATTTATGTTTTGTTCCTTCACTTCCCAATCCTAAGTGATCTCATCCTCTCCTATGTTGACGACTTTGCCATCACTGTGGCTTCACGCTCCTACTAACGTAACATCCAAAAACTCGAGGCTGTCGCGGTCTCCCTGACCTCACAGGGCCGCTGCATTGGCGTTGCCTTCTCCCTCCCCAAAACTGAACTCATGGACTGGAGGACCCCTCAACAAAGTTGACCCTCCTCTTCCCTCACAGTCTCGGTGGACTCGGTCCCCTACAAACCCACCCAAGTACTTCGATGGTTCGGCTACCGGCTTACACCGGCGACTCCGGCGTTGCACAGGGCTACCTCCGCATACATCTTGAGGAGAGTCGCCCTGTCAGCAGCCGCGTTTGCTACGATCCACCGTCTCTCCGGCGCCAGTAAAGGTCTTGCCCCTCATCTCGGCCACAGACTGGCTACCTCCCTCATTCACCCCATCTTCTTCTATGGTTGTGACCTGCTCTCACCGCGTGCTAAGATACTCGACAAGCTCACATCTTTCTGGCACGGAGTCCAGAGGTGGGTTACCAACTGTTTTTTCTCCACCAACACCACTATCCTCTCCTTTGAAAGCTCTCTCCCACCCGTCAACCTCCTTAGCGGACACCTCCAATGCCTGGTGGCCACGCGGTTGGTCTGCCTTCCTACAGAAATCAACCGCGCGACCGCATGACTCAACCACGCAGTCCCAACCACATCGCCATTTAGGGCTTCAGTCTCCCTCCAACGCCCTTGCTCGGTTCGAGGCCGACACCCTTTGGCCGGCCCCAACTACACCCCTCTCAAATGGTTTACCAAACCTCTCTCTCCGCAAAACCGACGCCACCTGCCGGTGGATGCGGTTGGCCACCAAATCCACTTCATAATCGACGACCGCCTCGACCTCCTCCCTCCCGAGAACTCCAGCCTCCTTCCCCCGCTTCAGCTGGCCCCGATTGGAGCCCCAGCCCTTTATGCCTCCCTGAAGGCCTGATGCTGTGAGGAACTCCTCACCTCCTGGTGCCTTCTTTCACCCCCTCCACCCTACTACCTGTATATCACCACACTGCGCCCACACCCCTTCATGAGCCTGGGTCCTTTCCTCTCTGGCCGGCTCCATCAGATGCGTTCCGGAAAAAGCTACATGGCCGCCCACCCATCCTGGCATGACGAGAACCCCTCTCCCATTTGTCCTTGGTGTGAAGAAGCTGACGAAACCTTCGAACACGCTATCCTCCGGTGCCCTGTCAAGTCTGCTGCCCGCAATCGCCATCTCCAGGGGATCGCCGATATAGGACCTGACTCCTCACTATGGATCTCGATCCCGACCCTGATAGGCCTCAGATGCTACATCACCGCTACCAGTACTGGTTTCCCCCCCAATATATATGCACACTATGCCCCCGATTGCCCTCTTTATTCCCCTTTCCTTCCCTTCCTGCCTCGCCTCAGTTGTCGTTGGCTGGGTCGCCAAATGGTCTAAGTGGTGGAAGGTCTCCTATTTGATTTCATTACTTGTTTTTCGAGTTATGGGTTACTTTGTTATGATACTAGTTTATTTAGTAGTTTTCCTTTATAAGTCCTTTGTAGGCAATGCATTGGTTATTGGACGCCATCAGAGGAACGGGATTTGATTTTTCCTTTGTTAGTTGTTTTGATTTTGGATTTTGTTTCTGCCATTGCTAGCGCTGCATGCATGTTCTTGTACCTTACACAAACAATGAATATATGATATAAAAAAAAAAAAAAAAAAGAAAAACGGCCAAGGAAGATAGCATGGACCGTCTCCGGTGATTGAAATCTTAACACCAAGGAATTCTCACCACTTTTCGAGTCTGGTCCTCCCCTGAGGGGGGGACTAAGCCATCACTTTTTATCCTTCCGCCAAGGTGGAACTTCTCTCCTGCCTTCTCTCTTGAGGTCTACCCTCTTGAGACCCTCCTTCCTCCCTCCCGGCATCTCAGGATGTTGGTTTTCTCCCCTTCCCCGCTTTTGCTGTAGCCAAGCTTAACATCAGCACGGTTGGGCAGCTCCTTTTTCCCTACAACAGACGGCTGAGAACACGGTTTGCGGTACACGATTACCATGGATTCCTTCTGCTTTTCTCTGGTCGGTTTGGGTTAGTCCCTCTACTGGGCCCTGGTTTTGTCCCGCTGGTTGGTAGGGGTTAGTCCCACGGTCGCGGGATTGTAGTTGGTCTTCTCAACAGGCTACGGTCAATTTTGCCACTCCCCCCATCTTCGTCCATTACTGCTGTTTTCAGCTGTGGGCTTTGGGGATTATAGCGACAGCCTAGTTAAGGCACAAACACGTTTTCAATAGTTGTTTTGGCATTTGGGTCTACCCCTCTTTCCTCCTCTCCTCGGCATGCTCGTCTGGTATCCTACTACCTCCTCTCTGCACCTGGCTGGTACCCTACTGCTCCTATCTTAAGCTAGCACCTTACTGCCCTCATAGTAGGCATCTTACTGCCACTCGTTTCGTTGTGGGGACCCCAGCCCTAGTCTCCCATCTCCGGTCAGTATTGCACTATCTCAGGCCGGTCGGCACCTATCGTTCTCCCTATGCCTACCGCAGGCCTTAGTGGCGGCGCTCCGTTGCTAAAGTACTTGGTCTAGTGGAGCCCGAGTCCTTTATCTGTTTGGGGCTCTATTGGAGTTAGCCTCCAGGTGGCCAGTTTTGCTATGGGCATTGCTGGTGGGTATAGTTTTTGCTTTTCTTTTGTGCCTTGGGGCCGGGATTTCTGGGGGGATTGTTCCTTGTGGCTTCCTGCTTGTCTTAGGTTGGGTTTCTTTGGGGGCCTGGTTCAGGGCGCGATGTGCGGTTGGCTCCAGACCTGAGTGGCTTGGGACTCTAGGTTTTTGCCTCAGATGGAAGACGGACGCGTGCTTTTCAGTTTTGTTTTTACCATAGCTAGTGCTGCATGCAAGTTCTTGTACCACATAAATAATGAATATATGATACAAAAAACAAAAAAAGAAAAAAAAAGAAAGGGCCAAGGAAGATAGCACGCTCCGCGCCCTCTATTTCCCTGCCCATAACTCTCTTACGCACTCTCAATACCATCACGTCTGGTGTGACTCCTCACTTTTGCATGGCTACCTGCTCCACACTTAGGCTTTAAGTCTTCGCCTCGCTGTAACGAGACTCCACTGAGTACTATTACAAGTAGCCAAACCTACACCCATACCGGAGTCAAGAGACTACCGCGGTAGGGCTGGCGGTAGACTTAGGTCTACCAGGTGGAGGTACCGGTGGTTAGGTACCTCAGTCGGGCATGCTAGGCCATACCAAAGGTACATAGGTCCTAGTAATGGTTGGGGGTTACCCTACTCTGTAGGGTAACCCAAGTAGTCAATTTGGGAGTTACCCAGAATTACTCGACGGAGAGTCCAGGTAAAGTTACCCTACTCTGTAGGGTAACTCGGGGTACAGTTACCCTACCTTCGGACTAGGGTTACCCTGCCTTGGGCCACGGGTTACCCTGCTATGGAGTCAAGTTACCCTACCTTGAAAGTAACTTGTTACGCAGGACTTCGGGGGAAGTGACTAGATTGTTTGTCACGCGGAACTACATAAGGTGTTCGAATCTCAGGTTGTGCGGATCACTCCCGCACAACCAGTTGAGCTCCGAACAAGCTGTAACTTGGAGGTGTGGTTGCTAACACCCCCCTCCGGCCCCGTTATAAGTCCCTAGCGTCATGGGCTACAGCCTGAAGAGTTGCTGTAAGTCTAGCAAAAGTCTCCAAGTGGAGATGTTGCCGTAACTCCGTATGCGCTCACGCCGTCCGTCCGACCGCAAGCTGTCCGCAGAATATATGAGGGGGAAGAGGAGAACCTGGAGAATAGCCTCCAGGTGGTTTCGTGTAAAACGGACCAAAACTGACGGAGTAATACTGCTTTGAAGTCAAGAGTAGTATGTGAGGTTACCGGAGGCCAGTAGGCGAGGTAACCGAAGTCCGTTGCCCCGAAAGAGTAATAGTGTTGGAGAATCGTTAAGGACTCTAAGACACTAGTCTGGGGCCACGATATGACCAACTTCTAGGAGGGTTGACTGTGGGTAGCGCCTATTGGTAGTCAACCTCCGGAGTGGTCTCTCGGGGGAGCTACGTGGCTATCTTCCGGAATGATATGGAAATGAGTAGAACCGGATAGATGTTCAGGAGCCGCGAATGCTTGCAGAAGACTAAGTGTATATGGGTAGAGAGTTCCATAGTTGGTATAGTATCCGCACGGGCATGACAGCTCGCCACTGGCATGACCACGATATGAAGAGTTTTTACTCCTGCGGTTGCATTGGAGATGCAGCGGCTAAAACACTTCTATCGGGCAGATGTTAGAACACCACCGAGTCGTCTAGTTCGCTACGGAGGATCGTTGGTCCGACCCGTAGAGGTTGGCTAGACAGCCCACAGGAGTTGGGTGCTCGCGAAGGCAGAGTAGTGATGGGGAGTAACTGGCAGCATACCAAACCTACTTAAGTATATGCGAGTTCTCCTCTACTCTGGCAATCAACTTCCTCTCGGGATCAGGACTTAATTGAGTAAAGCTGTGGCTTAACGATATTAAGTTTTACCGTTTATTTTTTCAACTCTACTGTTGATTATCTTTATCTTTACTTCTGAAAGAATACTTCGGTGCGGTCGCAACCTCGGGATCCATCTTCCCAGAGGGAGCCCCCGTTACACTTGCGTTCCAATGTCTAATATTGGTTCTGCCCACCCCTCCAGAGTAAGCTCTGCTACACCACTCTACACTGTGGTCTACTCGATCCCGGCCCTCTTCCAGTTCCGAGAGCCGGTTCTATGGGATGCTTTCCCCTCAGTTCCGCCTCTTCTCTCCTCTGACCTTCCCAATCTTGCTGATGCCGAAGCTGTCATCATCCCCCTCCTTATAGCAACCCTTAATGGGCTTGCCTCTACCAACTAACAGATCGATCACCTCTCTTCGAAGGTCCAGGCCTTGTCGGACAGTGTCTCCACCGCTCAGGCCCCCACCCTTTCCTCCCTTACCCCTATCAAGTCGGCCCTACATGACCTGTCACAAAGGCTTTCCCAACCACAGCCCCCACGTCAGCACGCCCCTGTCCTACCACCTCCGACCGCTGCCCAGAAGGGTAAAGAAGTCCCTCCCTCAGCCCCACCCCCCCAGTCCAACACGGCACAACTTCCTGCTCTCCCACATCCCCAACAGGCCCCTCCGATGTACCCCTTTATCAGGTTGGAGCGATTGTGGATGAGTATGACCTCGATACCACACTCTACAACACTGTTACGAAGAAACACTATAGCAACCCTGAGGCCTATGCTGTCAAGAACCCCAACTCGTGGGAAGCTCCGACCTTCTGTGATGGCAAATACACCTCCCTCTCGCAGTGGGTCCCTGGAAACATGGATCCAACCTACCTACGTCCCCCTCACTCATTTGCCCTGTCCGCAGCTGCCGGGGGCCAGAAGAAAACTAAGGGATTGTAGATGAAGCCACCTTCTGCTATGCAGGTCGCATGAGGCATGACGACTCCTCTTATTAAAGAGGCCCCCATCCTGCCAGCAGCATAACATCGTTTCTTCGCCCCTGATACCTCTCCCGCCCTCCACCCTGAAGCCAAAAGAATTTCTGCAACCCTTCCCGACATCGCTGCAGCAGTCGTTCATGAAGCCAACTGCTCCCTTCCCCTCTCCTTCTCTGCCCGGGTTAACGACAGAGGCTCTATCACCCTCACTGTCCTTGACCCCTTCACCCCCGCTACCTCCTACTCCCCCTACTACTAAGCTCTCACCAACCTCCTCAACCAGCTCTCCCCGGTTGGTGACAATGCCTACCTCCCTTTCCAGCTCGCTCCCAACGAGACCCAACTCGCCATCCACTACATCCCCCTCGCCTACCTCCCAGATGACCAAGATGACCTCCTCTCCCTTTTCTAGGAGTCTGTCCGCAACACCATAGGCGTCACCATCTTCTCCACCCGCTATCTCAGCCGTAACCTGGAGTCCAGGATGTCCAAGTCCACTACCTCTGTCGTTGTCACAATCGCTCCCAAGGACCTCAAGGCCATGGGAAGCTCCATCTACCTCTTCTCTAGAAGGTGTCATGTCGTGTGTGCCTTCTCATCCAACCACTTCACTCAGTGCCGGAACTGTTGGAAGTTCCGACATCAGGCCCCTAGATGTAATCTGGATCATCCGGTATGTCCAATGTTTTCCCTCTCACACACACATTTGGCGCATCGCTGTCAGAACTCCACCTGCCCTACAGCGGGTAATACCAAGGCGGTCATCAACTGCTGCCCCTCCTCAACTGCTCCCTGCCCCAACTGTAGGGAACCACACTCCGCTACCAACTGGGACTACCAAGAGCGACTAGCCCCAGACACCAAAGACACTACAGCCCCACCTCCGCTAGACAATGAGTCAGAAGACGACATGGATGTCAGTCCTGACGGGGCCAAAGGAAACCCCGGACCATCGACCCCAAGACAAACTCTCGCCCCTCCCTTCGCCACCCCACGCCACGCTCACCCTCAAGCCCCGCCTGAAACCCTGCATATGGCTACACGCTCCTCCTATAGGGCCAGCCTCCCCCTTGCACAGGGTGATGCTGACTCCGCCCGAACCTTTTTCAATCCTTCTAATTTGTCCAGGTAGATGTCTGTTCCTATTGGATTCGCCACCAGGCCACCTCATGAGGGCCTTTTAAATCTTTCCTTTTTCTAACATAACTGCCTGGGTAGTTGGGATGTTTTTCTTTCTTTGTTTCACAGTTTTTCCTCTCTGCCCTCCATGCCTGTGCTGGTAGCCATACAAGATCCACCTGTGTGGCGTGCACGGCTACCTTCCTTTCCCGGTTATAAATATTTTTCCCCCTCGTTTACTCATGGAAAGCCACGTGTGGCTTGCTATGCCCTACTGTCATTTCTTGAAGTTGTTTCCCTCCTGCCGGTATGGTCAGGCCACTCGGCCCATATCATGGCAGTGGACTTATTTTCTGACCTGGGTTTCTGCTCGCCTTCCCAAACCCGCCTCAGGGTGTACAACGTGTACAACACTCAAGGCACCTCCGCTCACACCCGTATTGTTTCTCCGGATTTTTGTTTTCCCGATTTAGATTTTCCTGTTTTTGTTTTGGGTGACTTTAATCTTCATCATCCCTTGTCCGACACGCTGAGGGTTTTTTCTTCTACCGAACTTGGCACATTGTCCCCTTACTTTCAGTTGGCTTCGCTACATGGTTTTTCCTTACTAAACACCCCTGGTGTGTTTACTTACTTTCCTTTTGCCTCAGTGGGCAGGCCCTCAGTTCTTGATCTCGCCTTTGCGAACGGTACGGCGGCCCAGCTTTTTACTTAGTGGTCTACCCCGCTCCCATCTACTGGCTCAGATCATATTTCTACCTGTCTTTTACTTTCCATACTGTTTCTACGCCCTCCTGCTCCCTCCCCTCCATGGGCCAAAACCGATTGGCTAGTCCTCAGTGATGCCCTCAAATTATTTGTTGTTCCTCCTCCACCCTCCCTCCCTACCTCTTCTTCCGCGAAAGCCTGGTTCAACCAAAATGTTGACCGCCTCCGAACCACTCTCCTCTTCCACACCCCCCTCCACCGCCTATCCTGTTACTCCAAACCCTGGTGGTCTCTCCTCCTCTCTTCCTTAAGGACGTCCTTCCATGTTTCCACTCGCCGAGCCGGCAAGGCCCTGGCTGAGGCTACGCGAGCTGACGCCTGGAGTTCCTGTGATGCCTATTTCAAGGCAATTAAACAGGCTAAGCACACATACTAGGACGATTTCCTCTCCTCTGCCACCGCCAAGACCGTCTGCACTGCAAAACGCTTCGCACTAGGACACCCTCCTGATCGTTTCCCATCCTTCCCGGATGCAGACACCCCGTCTGCGGTCAATACCACCCTCCTGTCCCACTTCTTTCCACCTACAATCTCTGTCCTCCCTCCGGCCATCCTCTGCCCCTTCAGGGACCTTGATGCGCTCACGAAAGATCAGATCTCCATAGCTCTTGCTTCCAGCTCTAGCTCGTCTGCCGCAGGTCCTGACCATATCCCCTACTCGATTTGGAAAAGGGTGCATGCTACCAACCCGAAGATTCTCACCTCTCTCCTAGGACCCCTCCTCCTCTCTGGTTTCCACCTGCCCTACCTCAAACAGGCCAACGGCATTGTTCTCGACAAACCTGGCAAGGCCTCTTATGATACACCTACATCTTTCTGTATTATCGTCCTCCTTCAAACCCTGTCCAAGATCCTGGAGTGCGTGGTGGCTATTAGGCTAGCCGCGGTTATGCGGGCCCTTGGTCTCATCCACTCCAATCAATGTAGCTTGCTCTCCAGCATGGGAACCTTCAATGTCCTCGCTACCCTTTCCCACGAGGTCCGACTCGCGCACAGCATGGTCGTCTGCTCCTCCAACCTTTTTCTTGAAATGAAAGGTGGCTTTGACAGCGTGGACTCATCCGCTTTATGCGGTAAACTACAAGAGTGACGGGTACAGTCCTCCCTCATCTCTTTGGTCTGCTCCTTCCTGCATGGTCGCCAGTGCCGCCTCCTCTACCAAGGCTCCCCTAAGATCCTCAACCCGGTACAAGTCGGGACCCCTCAAGGGTCGCCTGTCTCCCACCTTCTGTTTCTTATCTATGTTTCATCTCTCCACTTCCCTATCCCCAATGGTCTCATCCTCTCCTATG
This sequence comes from Tuber indicum, assembly GCA_006112555.1. Lineage (NCBI taxonomy): Eukaryota > Fungi > Ascomycota > Pezizomycetes > Pezizales > Tuberaceae > Tuber > Tuber indicum. Next base: position 140,150 of record VBSK01000037.1, read on the forward strand.
TTGACGCATTTGCCATCACTGTGGCTTCACCCTCCTACCGGCGCAACGTCCAGAATCTCCAAGCCGTTACCACCTCACTCATCTCATGAGGCCGCCGCGTCAGCGTTGCTTTTTCCCTCCCTACAACTGAACTCATGCACTGGAGGACCCCTCAGCAGAGGGTGCCCCCCTCTCCCCTCCCTGTCTCAGTAGACTCGGTCCCCTACAGAGCCACCCAGGCACTTAGATGGCTGGGCTATTGGCTCAAACCGGCAACTCCGGCACTGTATAGGGCTACATCCGCCCACTTTACAAGGCGGCTTGCCCTGGCCGAAGCCACACTAGCTACAATCAACCGTCACTCCTACCCTTGTAAGGGCCCGGGCCCCCAATCTTTGCCACAGACTTGCTTCCTCCCTCATTCGCTCCATCCTCCTCGATGGCTGTGACCTGCTTTCGCCCAATGCCAAGATGCTCGATAAGCTTAGATCGTTCTGGCACAGAGTCCAGAGGTGGGTCACCAACTGTTTTTTCTCCACAAACACGGCTATCCTCCCTTGTGAGAGCTCCTTCCCTCCTATCAACCTCCTTATCAAACACCTCCAATGCCTTGCGGCCATGTGTCTGGTCTGCCTACCTCCCGAGATCAATCCGGCAACAGCGCACCTCAATTATGCAGTCCCAACAACGTCACCATTCTGGGCACCTGACTCCCTCCGGCGCCCAGGCTCCGTTCGAGGCCAGCACCCATGGGCCGGTCCCAACTACACCCAGTTCAGATGGTACACCAAACCGCCATCTCCACCGAACCGACACCACCTACCGGTGGTTGCGCTTGCCTACTGAGTTCATTTCATCGTCGGTGACTGCCTCGACCCCCTTCCTCCTGTGAACTCCAGCCTCCTTCCTCCCGTTCAGCGGGCCCCGGTTGGGGCACCAGCCCTCTATGCCTTCCTGAAGGCAAGATACCATGAGGAACTCCTCACCTCCTGACGCCTTCTCTCGTCCCCTCCACCCTACTATCCATTTACTGCCACATTGCGTCCATACTCCTTCATGCGCTTGGGCCATTTCCTCTCCCGCCGGCTCCATCAGATGCGCTCAGACAAAAGCTACTTGGCCGCCCACCCATCCTGACACGACGATAATCCCTCTCCCCTATGTCCCTGGTCTGAAGAATGCAACGAGACCTTCGAGCACCCTAGCCTCCGGTGCCCAGTCAAGTCTGCTACCTGCAATCGCCACCTCCAGGGGATCGCGGATATAGGACCTGACTCCTCACTCTGGACAGCAATCCCAGCACTCATAGGTCTTCGATACTACCTCTCCACTACCAGGACTGGTTTTCCCCCCGATATATATGCATACTATGCCCCCCACCTGCCCTCTTCATCCCCCTCTCCTTCCCTTCCTGCCTCGCCACAGTGGTCGTTAGCTGGATCGCCAAATGGTCTAAGTCGTGGAAGGTCTCCTGTTTGATTTCCTTACTTGTTTTGTGAGTTTTTCATTTGTTTTGTTACGATACTAGATAGTTAGTAGTTTTCCTTTATAAGTCCTGTGTAGGCTCTGCGTTGGTTATTGGACGCCATCCGAGGAATCGGTTTTGTTTGTTTCTTTTGTTAGTTGTTTGATTTTGAGTTTTGTTTCTGCCATAGCTAGCACTGCATGCACGTTCTTGTACCTTAGAGAAATAATGAATACATAATGTAAAAAAAAAAAAAAAAAATACATCCAAGGAAGATAGGACCTTCAGCCACGCAATTCTCTACTGTTCAGCCAAGTCTACTGCCCACAATTGCCACCTTCAAGGGATTACAGATATTGGACCTGACTCTTCTCTTTGGACCTCAATTCCAGCCCTAGTGGGGCTAGGCTGATACCTTACCGCTACCAGGACTGGTTTCCCCCCCAAGATGTATAAATACTATGCCCCCCACCTGCTCTCTCTTTCCTCCTCCCCTTCCCTTCCTGCCTCACCTCGGTTCTCGTTGGCTGGGTCACCAAATGGTCTAAGTGGTGGAATGTTTCGTGTTTGATTTCATTTACTTGTTATAAGTTTTTTGGATTTTTCGTTACAATACTCGTTAGTTAGTAGTGTTCCTTTATAAGTCCTATGTAGGCTCTGCGTCGGTTATTGGACGCCATCAGATGAACCAGTTTTGATTTTTCTTTTGTTAGTTATTTTGATTTAGGGGTTTTATTTCTGCCATAGCTAACACTGCACGCATGTTCTTGTACCTTAAACAAACAATGAATATATGATATAAAAAAAAAAAAAAAAACCCCCCATGGAAGATACCACCAACTGTCTCCACTACACCTCCGGTGATTGAAATCTCAACACCATAGCAATTCTCACCACTTTTCGCGTCTGGTCCTCCCCATAGGTGGGGGACTAGGCTATCACTTCTCATCCTTCCGCCACGGTGGAACTACTTTCCTGCTTTCTCTCTTGAGGCCTACCCTCTTGAGACCCTCCTTGTTCCTTCCTGGCATCTCAGAATGCTGGGCCTCTCTCCTTCCCCACTTTTGCTCTAGAGTTGCTTACCATCAGCACAGTCGGGTTACGCCTTTTTTCCCTACAACTGATGGCTGAGAACACGGTTTGCGGTACGCGATTACCATGGATTCCTTCAGCTTTTCTCTGGTCGGTTCGGGTTAGTCCTTCTGCTGGATCCAGGCTTTGTCCCACTGGTGGGTACGGGTCAGTCCCACAGTCGGGGGATCGTGCTTGGTCTTCTCGATAGGCTACAGTCGATTTCGCCATCCTCCTCCTCTCTGTCTAATATAGCTGCTTCATTATCTGTGGGCACTGTGGACTCAAGGGGACCGCCTAGTTAAAACACGAACACGTTTCCGATAGTTACTTCGGCATTTGGGTCTATCCCTCCTTTGTCCTCTACTCGGCTCGGTCAGCTGGTACCCTACTAACCCCCCCTCTCATGCCTGGCTGGCACCCTACTGCCCCTATCTTGAGCTAGCACCTTACTGCTCCACCAGCTGTTACCTTACTGCTTCCTCGCTCTGCAGGACTCTAGCCCTTGCCTCCTTCCTCCAGCTAGTATTGCACTGCCTCAGGTCGGTTGGAACTCTCCTCCTCCTCATGCCTACCACGGGCTTAATGGTGGCGTACTGTCGCCAGAGTACCTCCCCCCAGTGCGCCCGGCTCCTCTATTTGCTTGGGGCTCTTTTCCGGGTTAGCCTTCATCTGGCCAGGTCTGGTATATGTGTTCCTGGTGAGTATAGTTTTTGTTTTTCTTTTGTCCCTTTGGGCCAGAATTTCCGGGGGGATTTTTCCTTGTGGCTTCCTGCTTGTCTTGGGTTTGGTTTCTCTTAGAACTGAGTTCGCATGTGTTGTAAGGATAGGCTCGATTCAGGGTGCGATGTGCGGTTGGCTCCATACCAGAGGGGCTTGGGGCTCTGGGTTTTTGCCTCAGACGGAGGGGGAATGCGTGCTTTTCAGTTTTGTTTTTGCCATAGCTAGTGCTGCATGCAGGTTCTTGTACCGTAAACAATAAATATATGATATAAAAAATAAAAAAAGTTAGAAAAACAGCTAAGGAAGATAGCCTCTCCATGTTTTGTTCTGAGTAATTTCCTTACTTATTACTTTACGATTAAACCATCTTTACGCTCTTTATCAAGTTTGCACATCTTGCACATTTCTTACGAGCCTAGTTGGGGCGGAGTTATCTTAGTTAATATTTAACAGGTGTTATCCGATGAACGGTGATAACGTAGGTCGACGGATCTAAGAGCTGTTATATCTTATAAAATAAAAATATGTAGAGAAGTATCGTTGCCCGTCGCTATTAGCTAACTAGTATTCGCAATTGTGACTTTAGAGGCGCGATCGTATCTATCTTGAATAAACTACGCGATACTAAGAGGATATCGCGGGCACGTTTTGTGAGGAGTGGTATGGTTTGAAGGTAGATTGGTAGCAGTTCTGTTCCTTATTTCTTCTAAGCGAGGTATGTGGGCGGTAGCCCCTATATATACAGGAATGTGCCGACTCGTAGTAAAAGAAATATAATAGGGAAAAACATAAGTAAGAACGTGTTTCTCGGTAAAGAAACGTAAGTGCGAACGTGTTTGACCCTGAAAACCTGTCAAGAAAAATCCCAAAAGTGCACATAAATCCAAGATGGCGTGCGGGCAATATTAAGGAAATATCCCAAATCTAATATGTAATCACCTTGCATAACCGTGCATAAAAGATAAAGAAAAACCCAATTTTATCCCGTAACCAGATAAGAAAATAACGCATAAGTTTCCTGCCCGTATTCAATGAAATATCTATGAGATTAACGTAAATATGACCCAGCTGTAGTAATTTCTGCAGTATTCAGGTATTAACCGAAACATAACCAAGTGAGTGAAAATACAATGTTTATTATTAAATATATTGAAACGTGACATAGGAAAGAAATTTCAACAACTAGGAGTTAAGGAAAGTTACACTTATTACCTATTATACAAATGTATTTTGGGAGCCATCAAGTAACGACCCTAACACATATTCAATATCGCAAGTTATAATCAGCCAAGTAAATAATTTGAATGAGAAATAGATATAGTCCATAAATACTCAGACACTGGAGAAATATATCAAAGTGCCTCCTAAGCTTTTGGACATCATCAGGTAATACAGAAGAGACCTCAGCAATATAATATTGTTTACACAATTCTGTTCTACTTTATTCTACTCTTAGTAGTCATAAATGAAACAAGTCACCTTGAGTCTTTCTAGACAAATTTCTGTCTACAGAAACAAGTCTTAATTGGTCTAGACAACTCTGAGTCTATGTAGGTTATCTCCATCTAACAGTATTACAATTTAGACCCTAGGACAGGTCTCAGAATTATAGCTAACCACTCATTTATATTGTAGGAATCTAACTCAGTGAACTTTGTACTATGTGTATAATCTAATCACCAATGAATTGAGTAATAATTAGCAACTACATTTAGTCAGTGATGGCAGCTTGAAGTGCTAACATGGACAATACGAACAGCATGCAGATCCCGGAGCAGAGTGCTCCAATCTACCGTATAGTCTATATCTCTAGTGAGTAAAGCAAAACACCAATTGGCTGGATTATTTGGAAAAGAACTAACCTGTTGGTACTCGAGTACAGTATTTCACCTTAAAATAAAGGACCTAAATATCGTTTCCCGGAATGTCCTCGCACCATCTGGGTGAATTTATTCAATTGACGACTTCAGTAAAAAGATGCCTACCCCATTGAGACTACTCGTAGATTGCTGCGGGGAGGTAATACCCACAGTGATTATTATGCTCGGGCGCGATACATGCTCTAAACTTTGTAGCTAAGTACCGTACCGGTATTTTCCTCCATTCGCCGTCATAGGTCCATCATCGCAGAAATGAAATCTCGATCCGCCACTCTAATAGCGCTTCCTTGTTCGGCTTCTACCCTTGCTGCGTCTGCGTCTGTGTCTGCCCAATGTCGTCTCGTTGCATCAGCCATGAATATTACTGGTGGCTTAGTGTTTACAGCTTTGATGAAAGTGGGTTGGGACTTGAGAGAGCGTGTGAAAGGCCTGAGAGGAGGGGGGGACGATTGACTGCTCGGACTCTGCCATAATCATCATCATCATCATGCTCCTCCTCTCCCCTCAATTGTATACCACAACCACTCTTCCCTTTAGGAATGATCGCCTATTGACAGCAACCCTCCAACTCTCGGTTCGTGTATAAACAAAATAAACATACTACTACAGTATCATACTCCCTAATCCTTGCCTTCACTCTCCCAATTCTCACCACTATCCGAGACAATTCCATTTTCTACCGGGAGAGAGACAACAAGCTCGACAGAGAGATAGAAACACACAGCTGCGCGAGGATAGATACGAGCATTTATTCGTACTCTTTCATATCGATCTAGGGCTGGAGGCAAAGTGCCGGTACCAGCATTGGTTGCATTCTTTCGCTTAATTTTTGTTATTTACTTGTATTGTCCTTTTCTTCGGTTATCATCATACCATTCCTCACTTAAACGACATTGAAGCGCTAGGGCACGGTAATAAAGTTATTCTCTATCCCCCGTCCGCGTTCGTTGGAAGGAAGTTATTCAAGGACGACAATCGAAGCTCAATATCTAACCGAGTTGTTGGAAAGATCGCGAGCAAGTATATACTCGAGAACGAGGTCCTAGCAGGGCCAGCGGCCGGCCGTGTTAACCTAGTTAAACGATCTTTATTTTCCCATACATCTTGCATTATATCGCTCTGTGTCTGTCTGTCTTCCCCGAAAGACAGAGAAGGATCGAAGGCAGCAACCTGTTCCCGGGATTGACTGACATCGAGTTCTCAATTCTCCGCGACGGCGGAAGTATCATACCCAAGAAGTTTTGACAACTCCAAGGGCAGCAGCAACGGGAAAAAGCACTATCTCCGCATTGCAGGCAGGCAGGCGTCCCCCCAATCGAGGAGAGGAGAGGACTGGATTCAAATCCTGCTGCCACTACGGTCTTGGAGGTAATTATCCAATTTTTGAATCTTGGTTATCCATTATCAGATCAGCGCCTACCGGTACTGACACTCGCGTGGATCCTAGAGTGGGAGGCAAGGGACACGCGATAACGAGAAAGGACAGATAAAAAAGTCAAACAAGGCACAAAAGGCGAAGGTAAGAAATCTTGTCCCTCACTCCTACATTCAATTTTCCGTTTGCACCCCTTTGCATCGGGTGGAATCAGGGTCAAGTTAGTCCACAGGTGAAAGGACTCCCCATTTTATTTTTCCCTCTCCCTTGCTACTGCCCTTTCTATCTCATTTTTTCCCCCAACATATCATATCACAATGAACAACAAGTTAGGGAGGGACGAGTTAGAGTAGATGTGAGGTGACAGAGAGGGGGGGAAAATGGGCTGATCTTTCAGGCTGTCGTTTCCAAGGTCTGTAGCGTTATCGTATCATCCAGCTTTTCGAGTTCGTACTGCGGAAAAAGTCTCGCGTCGAACAGATCACAAATTCCACCTTCACAATACCGGCACTGGACGGTACTTGCTTGGACTGACTTGCTTGGACTGTCTGGTTCGGTTGACTCGACCTTTTTTTTGCATGAGCCGCCCGTCGGGGACCCCACCAGCGTCCACTCAGTATTCCACTCTTATTCATCCGAACCCCCCACGTCCACGTTGTTTCCTTTTCCTTTGCTTCCATCCACCAAAAGCCAACCTGCTTCCGTAATCGTCATGGTAGACTACCGCGCTCCCGCCTACCAGTTCCCACTTAAAAAACCAACGGGGCCTGATGCACCACCCCCTCTTCCAACAAAGAATAGTCTTAGGATCAGCCCTAACCACTCCTCTCAAAGCTCTTACGATCTCCAGTCCGCTACCTCGTCGTCGTCTTCGCACGTTCGTCGTCGTACCTCCTCGTCGGGCACTTTACCAATGCAGGGAACACAAGGGATGCAGACCTATACGCAAAATTACAATAATAATTACAACCACAACTACCCCCAAAACCCGCATATGAACCGCCGACCTTCGGTCGCTAGCAACTCGAGGGGTGGAGCCATGGATCCCACCATGCCCATCACCATTAGACGATCTGGGAGTACCCATACAACAAACTCCGCTTCGACATCGGCTCAGAGCGCCTACGTGGCTACCCTCAGGAGGCAGAAAGCAACGGTTTGGTGCGATAGGTCACAGCGTGAAGACCCCCGTTTGTTAGCCGATCAACGATATGCGAAACTTCGAGCAGCCATGGAAGTTGTCGGTTCGTCAAACTCTGCATTCCTCAGCGCAGGGCATAATCACCACGGAATCGGCTCCGCAGCAGGGTCAGCAGCATCCTCTATATCAGGTGGCCGAACTGGAAAATTGGGGAAGACTTGGGTCAGTTCATCTAGCCCTGGTATCGGAGGTGGGAGCTTGCCCAGTGGGGTGCCTACTCGATTGTCGGCTACGGAGGTTCTTGGTGACGACGATGAAGATGACCTCTACTCCAGAGGTGCGGGGATTCGCAAACGCTCTGGTTCTGGGAAGTCCTCGCTCAACTCGAATCATAGACGCATAAATCGCTCTTCCTCAATGATGTCTGACACCAATCGAAACTCCACAATGCACGGCGGCGCGCCCGGCGGCTTACAACATCGCAATTCCAGAGGAAGTACACCAAGTTACTCGTCCAGGTCATCAATAACTGAAGAAGGAACCCCTAGTACCACAACAAAAACAAAGCATAAGAGCGAAAAGCTGCCCGAAAGCCCTTCCGGGTCTACCTCGCCAAGAGCTTTTTACACACCTACTCTCCAAAGCTCTACTATACTAAGGCGTGACAATACTCTAAGAAGGAGGGGAAGCTTGGACGAGCAGGAGGTCGTCAGAACTATGACCCTTAGCGGAAACCGGTTGTTCGTTGCGAATCCAGATGTCGAATAGCCATTTTGTTCTCTCGAGCGCCCGATCGGGGGTCGTGGCAATTGATTTGCACTTAGAATAAGGCCTGACGACTGTATACATTATTCCGCCCTCTTCATTCTCTCTTTCGCTCTACACCCCCCTATATTTTTATTTTTTTTGAGGGGGTATCGTTCATTCGGATTGGCTTCTATTCATTGTCAAAAAGTTCTTGGTTTCATCATGTATCCGCTGAGGTCACATTGAGTATTTTCTTCAATCGTTTCTTTGGGCCTCCCTTTGTACTAAAAAATTATCGATCCTGTAGTTATCCTTCCCCCAGTCTCATATTTTGTCTGTCGCTTGTGGTGTTTTTGGGTACCTGAGTTTTGCATTCGTTCATAGCGGTTTGGGTGTTTTGTCTTGCCTATGTCTCCGTTTTTTTCCCTGGTGCGGGGATTGAGCACTATACAATATACATACTATATAGTGCTAAAACCCTGGAGTGGGGTACCCCCTTTTTCTTATTTCTCATTATTTTTTCATTAAATTTTCTTTTCTTTTCTTTTCTTTTTGGTGCGGTTTCTTGATATCATCCCGTTGGACTGCTCGTGCATGTTGAAGATACTATACCTTGACCATCGTTATTATTATATTAAACTCCTGGAGCTGGTCTTGAGGCTCAAATAATATCAATGGTTTACTTTGTCGACCTGAGAAATTTTTGCGATACATATATGAGTATCATAGCTAGCTGTATGGTGGGGCAGATAGGGTACCCGTACTGGCACTAGTCTCAAGCCCAACCCCTCAGCCGTGAAGCAACCAATAGTAGCTCAAGCCTTTCGATGAACGAAGATACTGGTAGTAACCTGTTAACCAATTAACCTCTTGGCGCGTTCCGACGCGTCCCCTCCACATCTTGCGCACGGAAACACGTTTCCCACCTCTTGATCACTCCATCCCTTAGTAACCTCCGCCACTCCAAACCTCCATTCCAGGAAAACAACCAAACTTCAATTCGCTATAAGCGACTCGACCGCTACACCCACTCTCCCAATGTCTAATCCGGCACCAGCTTCAACTCCGACGCCTCCAGACTCTTTGCGGCATGCTTCTACCAATCCCGGTACCCCAGACCCTGTTAAAAAGAGATCACTTTCAGATATGGGCAGCGATTCAACAAGAACAGAGGGTGGTAGTAAACTAGCTAGCGGTGATTGTGATGGTGATGGTGATGGTGATGGTGACTGGAATGCCATGGGTCTTGGTACCGGCGCAGTCGGGCCAGCCAAGAAGAGGACAAAGTTGACCGAGGCTGAGAAAGAAGCTAGAGAGAAAGAGAGACTCGAGAGGGAGAGGGAGAGAGTTACCAAGGAAAAAGAAAGGCTTGCTAAAGTTTGTGCTGCATCACACCTCACTTCCTGAAGGATACCGACTAATACCTGATCGTTGTAGAAAGCTGAACGGGATGAGAAGAGACGTATTAAGGATGAGGAGAAGAAGAAAAGAGAAGATGAGAAAGCTAAGAAAGAGAAGGTAGTGGCTTTCCGGAGATACTTCAAGGGCGTGAATGAATATACTTATTAATTTTCTCAACTAGGCCCAAATGCGTCTCGTCTCGTTTTTCACCAAACCTGTCGCCGGGCCTACCCCTCAGTCCATTGCGCCTTCAACTGCCAGCACTTCAACGCAGATGGTTGTTGGTAGCCCGCCTCCACCCGACATTAGTCTGAAGAGACAAGAGCGGACGGATTATGAACGTAGTTTTCAGCCATTCTTCGTGAAGCCAAATGTTACTGTTGCTCCTGTACCGTTTGAGCGTGATCATAGTTACAAACTTGTTATCAAGGTTGCACTTGACAACGCTCTCTCCCCCCCTCTCTCTCAAGACCCGCTCTCTATCCGAGATCCTGAATCTCCTTCTGGCCAGTCTCCACCCGTGGAGATTGGTGAAAGGCTTACAGTCGGACGGATAGACGAGCTAATGCATATTCCCCATCACAAGCGTGGTCGCCGCGGAAAGCCTCCTAATTATTCTACAAAGGATATCCTTGCCAGAATTAATGCACCTGATGGTGTTTATCTTAACTTGCTCAATTCACTGCCTCATAAGTTCCTGCGGTTTGCGGAGGATGTTCGGCCCCCTTACTCAGGAACCTATACTAAAAGACCTGCCTCTTCTGGTTTGTTACGTGGTCGCAACCCCTTTCAAAAGTCACTGCCTAAAGTCGATTACGAATACGATTCTGAGGCCGAATGGGAGCAAGAGGGATTGGACGGAGATGGCGAGGAACTCTTGAGCGACGAGGAGGATGAAGAGGATGGCGATAGTGGCGACGAGGATTTAGATGAATTCCTAGATGATGATGAGGAGGAGGGCGCGATTAAGAATCGTCGTGCGGCGGTATCTGCCCTTGTTCCTCTCTGTTCTGGCCTGTGTTGGGAAGACTTTATGGGGAGAAACCCGAGAAAGGAGTTGAGGGAAATGAGTCTTGGTATCCTAATAGGTATATATTTTGATTCCACAATTCTTCAGTTTCCATGTCTTGTCGCTTATATATGGCTTCAGATGGGGTAACAGGGCCTATTGATCCATTTTCGACAAGCTACTGGAGTCCTGGAGCACCTTCACAGCTGCCCCCGGCGCAAGTCATTCATAATACACCTAAGGGTATGAGACAGTTCTTTCAAACAACAGGAAATAGTAAACCTCAATCAACAATGCCGCCCCCCGGATCGACTGCCGGTACTGCTCAAGCAACCGCTGGAGAGTGCTCGAAGAAAGTCAAGTCCATGCAACTAATCCCAGCCGAAGAGATGGTTGCCTTCAAACAAGCGATTGAAGGCAGTGACTTGACCAAAGCTGCCATGATCGAACACCTCAAAAAAAATTTCCCACAACTGAACAAGGAGGCGATCAAGAACTCACTGGGTCAAGTTGCCCAAAGGCGAGGCCAAAACGAGAAGAATAAGAGATGGTTTTTATGTTGATTCACCTCCTTTACTCTCCTTTCTTCCGTCTTCTACATTTCTAGCCTGCTTGCCTCTTTGCCTGTTTGGAGAATGTATTAAGGTGTTCTTTCCATAGAGGCTTATCATTTCATTCTTATCTCGTGTTATATTTATCATCCGGGGGCTTCATTTAGCGTTTTACGACTCTCTTGTATGATACATTGTTCCATGCTCTTTTTCTTGCGCTCTGGTGGGGGTAAGTTATATGTGGATTAACGCAGTATGGGATAGATGATTTCCATATAGCTTGCTCTCCGGTCATACATAATTCTAGTTCAAACCCATTTTAACCTGAGTTAAATAGGTAGGAGTGTGATATCGGTAAAGTGAAAATATGTATAATACTATAAAAATTTAATAGTTGCTAACAAATTATAACATGATTGAAATAATATTATCAGATGATATAATCTACTGATAATATAATCTACTAACATAATATTGTTGTTCAGTACTATAATAATAATTCTATGATTATAAGCATGTAAGATAAAAGAAATACTAGTAGTATTATAAAAGTTACTATAGACTTCTATCTGTTCTATTTACAAGAAACTAGCAATTAATATTTTACAAATATGATCAAGCAACAAAATATTTGTTCAACTCTAACTGGACATGAACTTAAAGGCCATTATAATATTATTATATAAAATATAAGGAAAAAAATGTACTTTCAACACTTGCCATGAACTGGGTTGGGCTTGGCCCATGAAAGCCTAGCATGGCCTACCAAATAGTAGGTCCAACCCACGAAATACTGGCCCTGTCCACAAGGTCCATAGGCCATAGTAATATTATTTATGATATAATAACTAAAATGTTTCTGTTAATATAGACCAAAAGAGAAATATTTCAAACTATAAGCTTTAATAAGAATGGCACTATTCAATTTTATAATCAGTTAAATTTCTGAAACTACATTTCTAAAGTTCCAAGACAAATTGTTTTATAAGTTATCACAAGAATAGCACCCCACCCAATATAAACTTTCCATGTATACAACCACAACAATTCCAATAGTGATGAAACTTGAAATAGATAATAAATAAATGTAAGAGATTCTTGATATAAAATTACAGAACAAAAGAATCAATACTTTATATATCATTCCTTTACACTTAACTTAGTAGCTACTCTTCTAGGCATAGACTCCTATAAGCTTTCCAAACACTCTCTTTCATTATCCTGTATCTCAACCTCATTGAGAGTTTCTGTGAAATATCTTCAACAAGTATCTGAATCCTCTTTAGTATTGTGAATATTAGGATGTGCCAATGTAGCTTTTCGTTCATCCTTGTTCAACAATGCTTAATGAAATTAAGATCAGGTAAATAGGTAGCTATTTCATTACTTTTATATTGTTTTTTTCCAAACCAAGCCATGATATCTTTCTCAGTATATATCTTTGCACCAACCTGCTAAAGAATAGGATCCCCAATTGTATCTTCCTCTTTCTGCAAAGGGTTAAGTAAACCATTCTCTAAACCTGTTAGGAGTACCCGAATTTGATAGCCTAAGAATAGCCTAGGTAGGGTAATGTTACCCGGAATTAGAATCTCTAGTCTTCAACACCCCCCTGTGGCCCTCTTGTAGGGCCAGCACATTATCATATAAGTCAACTTTAGATATATCCTGAACCTATATTGTCACAGAAGTGGAGCTATAAGAATAACACCATATACATTACTGGTATCTGTCCAGCCGGATCCTATTCACAGAATATATAAGAGGAGACCTCTGTCAAGGCCTGGGATATGGAATGAAGTCAATCCCTCAACTACCCAGGGCATTACTAGGCTTCAAAGATAAGGCATCTCTGGTATAGGCTATAAGTAATGGGATGTTCTCGGACAATGTTACGATGTTGAATACGAGAGGTTTCATGGCAAGGAACCAATACATTTGCATCCACTCTTGATTAATTAGAAGAGTCTAGAGCTCCAAGAAGATACTACAGAAGAAGTCAGTGAGCTTCGAGGATTGTTACCACCATGTTAAGAATAACGTCATGGTTGTGAGAATTATCACCAATACTTTACAACAACTAATCCGCATTACATTGAACATCTAGAAGTTTCTGACAGAGGAATTATGAACATATTCACTAGAAGAGCCTCTCCTCTATCAGGAGAAATTCAACTGAACAAATTCCATTAAGTAGTTGTTGAGTTATCACAACTCGAAGTCTTACTTCTGGTGCATCTACAGATGCAACTTTGTAATGAGACTGATCCTCTCATGAACAGAAAAGACCATTGGAGCCAACATAGTTTGACTTGAGAAATCAGCTGCAGGTCTAAAGACTTTGAAGATTAGATAACTACTACTGGAGGTGGGGAAAGTCCTTCAGAAAAGAAATAGTAGTTGTTGAAATTTCTTTGCTATGTTACGTTTCAATATATTTAATGATAAACATTGTATTTTCACTCACTTGGTTATATTTTGGTTAATACCTATACACTGCAGACATTACTACAGCTGGGTCATATTTACATTAATGTCATAGATATTTCATTGAATAGTGGCAGGAAACTTATACGTTATTTTCTTATCTGGTTACAGGATAAAAGTGGGTTTTTCTTTATCTTTGATACACTGTTATGTATGGTGATTACATATTAGATTTATGACATTATTAGGAGTACCCAATTCCGATAATATAGGAATACCTTAGGTAGGGTGACCTTACCCGAGTTCCGGAATCTCGACCTCCTACACCCCCCTCCAGCACCCTTATAGGGCCCATGTGTCATTATACACATCAACCTTAGTTGCCTCCTGTGACTCTTTGGTCACAGAATTGAAGGTGTTAGAATAACACTATATACGTCGCTGCCGTCCGTCCAACCGAAAGCTGTTTGCGTGATATATAAGAGGGGACCTCTGGCAAGACCTGAGAAGTGGAATGAAGTCAATCTGTCCACTACTTGGGGAGTGCCTAGGCTTCAAACATACAACATCTTTGACATAGGCCATAAGTGACGGGAGGTTTTCATGCAAGGATATGATTTGAATGCTAGGAGATTCAGGACAAAGAACCAACGCATTCACATCCACCTTCCGATAATTAGAAAGAGTCTAGAGCTTCTAGAAGACACTACCAGAGAAGCCAACAAGCTGCGCGAAGTATTGCAACTATGATATGGAGTGCGCTACAGTTGCGGGAATTACAACCAACAAAATAGGAAGGTCCACCCCCTCTACATAGAACAACCAGGAGTTGGCAACAGAGGAATTATGAGAGTATTTAATAGAATGACTTCTCCTCTACAAGGAGAGAGTCATTAGAATAAATTCTATTGGTTAGTTGGGGAGTTATCACAACTAGAAGTTATCGACTCCGGCATATAGGCAGAGGCAGCTTCATATCGAGACTGATTGTAACCGGTACAGGTACTCAGTCAAGGATTTTGTTTTATGTTTTGTTTTAAGTATCGCTTTGATACTTGGTTTGTTTGAAGTATCGATTTGATATTTAGTTTGTTTTATGTTTTGTTTTGAGTATTGTTTTGATACTTAGGTTGTTTTACCAAAGAGTTTCGCTTGATACCTCTGATTAGTCTTGCTCATGCTAGACATGAACGAATTTGTGTATTTAAAGACGGTCCTATTCCACCATGGAAAGGACAGACTTCGACAGATAGTATTTCAATATACTTAGTTAAACGGTTACTCTTTAGTTTCTCCAGTACACCTCCGAAGCCTCCTTTAGTTCACACAGCTCTCGCCTCCTCTCTGGAAGAGCAGGCCATCTGTCAACTATCGTACACCTATCAAAGCATGATTAGCACCTTGCGAACACTTTACACTGATCCTCTCAACAATGAAAAGGACTATTGGAGCCAACGTAGTTCAACTTGAGAACTCAGCTACAGGTCTAAAGACTCTGATGATTGGATAATTACTACTGGTGACAAGTATGTCTTCCAGAAAGGAAATAGTAATTACCAAAGAGGGTGTAATGGTTTTCAGGGTCTCCCTGTGTTCGCACCTTTATGGAGTATTCGACATTGCAAGTTAGATTTGAAGAGGTACATATTGTGTATATTAGATAGATGTAGTCCGCGAATACTCAGACGTGGGATATAAATATCGAAGTCCCTCCCAAAGCTTTAGACATTATCAAGCAATGGAGAAGAGACCTTAACAATATAATATTGTTCTTACGATTCTATTCTACTTTCTTGCACTCTTAGCAGTCATAAACGAAATGAATTCCTTCCAAGCCTTCCTAGACAAATCTCCATCTATACGAACGATTCTCGATTGACCCAGATAAGCTTAAGTCTATATTGGTTGTCTCCACCTAACAGATATTTCCTTAATATTTCCCACATACCATCTTAGATTTATGGATACTTTTGGGATTTTTCTTGGCAGATTTTCAGTGTCAAACACATTCGCACTTATGTTCCTCTAGCAAGAAACATATTTTTACTTCTGTTTTTCCCCATTATATTTCTCTTACTACGAGTTGACGTATTCCTATATATATAGGAGCTACGGCCCACATCCCTTATTTAGAAGAAATAAGGAACAGAACTTCTACCAATCTACCTTCAAACCATACCACTTCTCACAAAACGTGCCCGCAATATTCTCTTAATATCATGTAGTTTACTCATGATAGATATACGATTATGCCTTTAAAGTCACAATTGCGAACAGTAGTAGCCGAAAAGGGTGCTATGGTTTTCAGGGTCTTCAGGTGTCCACACATTTAGGAATACCCGACATTGTGAATTATATTTTAAGAGGTACATATTTTGTATAATAGATAGATATAGTCTGCGAATACTCCAATGCGGGATATAAATATCAAAGTATCTCCCAAGCTTTTAGACATCATCAAGCAATGGAGAAGAGACTTTGATAAAATAATATTATTCTTACAGTTCTATTTTACTTGTATGCTCTTAGTAGTCATAAACAAAATGAGTTGTATTCGAGCCTTCCTAGACATATATCTATCTACAAAATGAATCTCGATTAGTCTAACCAACTCTAAGTCTATATTAGTTGTCTCCACTTAACTAAAACTCCAATATCTACCAATCAGTTTAAACTCTTCTCAAAAATAGAGATTAGAGAACCCTTACTTTTTCTCCAAGTACAAGCTACCTGGTAAACCATCAGCTTTATTCTAGTCTTCTTTGTTACCTCCTAGATTTCTTCTTTATGCCACTTTTTCTCCAGTATTCTGAGTATCCAAATATTCTTTTAATCTTTAAACTTTTCAACCATGCATTCACCACTTAAGATGACTTCTTCGAACTTCTCTATTATCCAATTCTTATGCTCTATTGCTCAAGCTAATCTCTTAACAGCATGCTTATCCTCCAGATATACTTTCTTCCTTACTTTGTATTATTTTTTTATGTTGACTGATACTTAACCTCTTTTGACCCTCTTGGTAGAAATATGAGCAATAAGCTCATTGCAGATTTCACATAATAATATCTGTCAGTGTACTTTCTTAAACTCTTTCATTAGATGATAGGAGGTTCCGATATCAATAATTTTCTTCCTTTTGGGTATTGCAATATTCTCCACATATGGCTTCTTTTGTTAGTAATTGAAAAATCATCTGATAGTACTTTCAGGTTATTTTAAAAGCTTTCCAATTTCAGATAAGGAAGTCTTTCTTTACCTTAGCGCAATAATTTGCCCTTTCACATAGTCTGAAAAAGGACAAGTACTTAGGAAAGTTATAGTTGAAAGATGGTGATTATGAGTAAGAGTATAACATTGTATCATACATTGACAAAATTAACTGTAATTCAAGAGAAAAAATCTTTCGCGATAACAACCATCCTCCCCCACCAACCTACTATCATCAAAATTAAAAAAAATTAAAAAAAAAAGTAAAGACATAGTAGAAATTAATATTTAGTGTACTATCTATCAGCATTAATAATTGCCTCTACTCTATCCACCATTGATCCAGCTAAAGTATCAAAAACCTTTGGGTCAAGAAGTTCCCAACAATGAGTAATGGCCTCCGCTATTGCCTTCTTAACCACATTGACATTACCCTTCATGAGATACAGCTCAGGGTAGTGCTTGTGAAGCTTATCTTTCTCTAGAGACCAAATATTTTTAATTGGATTGAGATCTGATGAATAGGCGGGAATTTCCAGTAGTGCAATTCCCTACCCTCTGAGCCATCTCCTGAAGGGCAAGTGAGTTTTAGTATTGTTAATGATAAAAAATACCTCTTCCTCTCCAACCTTTTCTCTGATATCCTCCCATATTCCTAGAAAGTCATAATGATCATAAACATCAATAATTGACTTTCCAGTCACTCCACTCCTAGCAGAAGAATGATCAGGAAAAATAGGCAAAAAAAGACCATGAGTTTGACTATAAAAAAAACCAGTCATCATCTGGCTAATCCCTTTCTCTCCTCTCCTAGCAACAGGTTCAACACAATCTTTATTCCAGTTCTCATTTGGGTATCTAAATACCCATTTTCTCCTCTTCCCTCCTCCTCTCTCCACTGCTGCCTCATCCTCCCATATTGTCTTCCTACTCCACATCTCCTTTGTCCAATGCCTATAGGCTAATGCCCACTCCGATCTCTCTTGAGCTAGATCATCATCCAAATGGACCCTCTCTTGTGCCATCCACTTTCTAAGATTGTCACAATTCTAATCTGGTACAGTAAGTTTCTTTTGTTATGAAATTGATTTATAAGTTTCTTTTATTATAAGTTTGATTTATGTTATTATGTTGTATGTTAAATTTCATGCACGCGACTTATTTGGAAGTTACGGGGCTGTATAAGGAGGCTATGCACTGAGGCTGTACACAAGACAGACTTGTTAGGTTTATGGTATGTTGTATGTTATGTTGTATGTTATGTTTCACACACGCAACTTATTTAGAAGTCACGGGACTGCATAAGGAGGCTATGCAATGAGGCTGTACGCAAGGCAGACTCGTTAGGTTTATGTTATGTTTTATGTTATGTTTCACACACATGATCTATTCAGAGGTCATGGGGCTACGTAAGTGGGCTGTACAAGGCAGACTAGTAAGGCAGACTGCCTATAGTTTGATTTGTAAGCGGGTTGGAGGAAGGACTATATAAGGAAACCTCTAGGGCGAGTTAGTTAATTAGAAACAATAAATATATGATAAAAATAAAAAAAAAAGGGCGAGTTAGTTAGTTCTTCATGCAACCATCTAAGTTATTTTCTAACTTATTGTTTTAAGAATGAATTAACTTTATTCTATCAGCCTCACAATAGTTACATGAACTTAGTAGAAGAGGAACACCTCTAAGACAACTAAGGGTAACGAAGAGAAAGTAGTAGTGTGAATGCATACTATAAGTACTAAGAGACGGTATCAATAGATACTACAACGACCGTCTCCGCTACACCTCCAGTGATTGAAATCTCAACACCAAGGAATTCTCACCACTTTTCGCGTCTGGTCCTCCCCCTATGGGGGGGACAAGGCCATCATCTTTTATCTTTTTCCAATGGCAAAACTTCTCTCCTGCTTTCTCTCTTGAGGTCTACCCTCATGAGACCCCTCCTTACTCCTTCCTGGTGTCCTCATCGCTGGGTTTCTCTCCTTCCCCGCTTTTGCTTTAGCCTCGCTTAGCATCAGCACGGTCGGGTTCCTCCTTTTTCCCTACAATAGACGGCTGGGAATACGGTTTGCGGTACGCGATTACATTGGATTCCTTCTTCATTCCTCTGGTCGGTTCGGGTCAGTCCCTCCGCCAGGTCCGGGTTTTATCCCGCTGGTGGGTACGGGTTAGTCCCACAGTCAGGGGTTGGTGGTTGGTTTTCTCAACAGGCTACGGTCGAATTCGCCTCTCTCCTCCTCTCTCCCCTTTCGGTGGTTTTGGCAACTGTAGGCGCTGGGGATTAATGGAGACCGCCTAGTTAAGACACGAACACGTTTCCGATAGTTGTTTCAGCATCTGGGTCTACCCCTCCCTCTCCCTTCCTCGGCTCGTTCGGCTGGTATCCTACTACCTCCCTCTTCGGCCGGCATCCTACTGCCACCCTTCTCGGCTAGCACCCTACTGCTCCCCCAGCTGGCACCTTACTGCCCCCCCAGCTGGTACCCTACTACCACCTCTTCGGTGAGCACCCTACTGCTCCCCCAGCTGGCACCTTACTGCCCCCCCAGCTGGTATCCTACTACCACCTCTTCGGTTAGCACCCTACTACTCCCCCAGCTTGCACCTTACTGCTCCCCCGGCTGGTACCCTACTACCGCCTCTTCGGCTAGCACCCTACTGCTCCCCCAGCTTGCACCTTACTGCTCCCCCGGCTGGTACCCTACTACCGCCTCTTTGGCTGGCACCCTACTTCCTCCCAGCTAGCACCCTACTGCCCCCTTAAGCTTGCACCTTACTGCTACCTCTCTCTGGGGGGCCTCAGCCCTGGCCTCCTTCCCTCCGATTGGTATTGCACTGTCTCCGGTCGGTCGGGTTCCATCCTCGTCAAGTTTCCCCCTCGGTGGGGGTCGCGCCATTAATCGGTGCACCTGGTCCTCTCTTGGGCCCGATCTAGGGTTAGCCTTTCGGCGGCCGGCTGTGCTATGGGCACTACCCGGTAGGTATGAGTTAGGCTTTCTTTTGTGCCTTCTGGCTGAGATTTCCGTGGGGATTTTTCCTTGGGCTTCCTGCTTTTCCTGTTTTGGGTTTCTTTTCGGGCTTAGTTCGTCTGGGCTGTAGGAGGGGCTTGACTCGGGGCGAGATGTGCGGTTGGCTCCATACCAGAGGGGCTTGGGGTTCTTGGTTTTTGCCTCAGACGGAGGAGGGATGTGCGTGTTTACAGGTTTTGTTTTTGCCATAGCTAGCACTGCATGCAGGTTCTTGTACCTTAAACAATGAATATATGATATAAAAAAAAAAAAAAGTATCAATAGATACTATAAGAGAAGTATCATTGCCTGTCACACGTTCTGATATAGGAATAGGACCCCGTAACATTTAGTTGCGTCTCACTAGTGACACCTAATGATAAACAACACGGCTTTCAATCCAGATCACGAAGGTGATCTCGACATAGACGACGGTAACCCTGGGTTAGGAGGAGACTTTACTGACGCCCTAGAAAACGCATCAGCACAACCCTCAGGGACAGGAAGTCCAATCACTCCAGAAAACAGATTACCTGAGGAAAGTTCTGACGAAGAAGAAACACCAATACTACTAAGAATAGCAGACATACCTGCTTCGGCGACTGCACCACCAGTCCCAGTAAATGTACTGGGCTTGACGGAAGAAGAGTTCAGTGCTTTCCGAAACTTTGCTCAACCAAACTTGGAGAATTGACCAAAGCCAAAAGAACCTGATGGATTCAAAGGGGATCCAACGAAGTTCTGAAGCTTCATAGCTCAACTAGAGGGGTACTTCAGGGTTAAAAAATATACTGACCAGGAAGACAACTTGAAGGTGGCCTTTGCAGAGTCCCTCCTAAGGGACATGGCTGAGGCATGGCTCATCCCATACAGCGAAGGTTCAAAACGAAGGACATGGAACACATAGGACGAGTTCAAACAAACCTTGAAGGAACAGTTTGGAGACCCGAGCATAAGAGAGACAGCAAGGCTCAAACTCAAAACCATGAAGCAATGAAAGAAGAACATGACAGAGTTCTGGAATGAGTTCAGACTCATCGCAAGCGAAGCAGAATATGACGATAACTCTCTATGGCACCACCAATTAGTAACATGTAGTGAAACACTACAAGACGCCTGGGGTACTGCAGATATGCCATTCACGACTACTGACGTGTTTGCCAGATGGGCAATTGTAAATGAAAACCGCCTCAATCAGGTCAAACATGCGAAAAAGCAGAATCCAACGACACGACAACAGGAAATACCAAGAAGCATCGATGGAAAATTTATGGCTAAGGCAACCACATCCGGTAGAGGCGGAGGAGAGCCGATGGACCTGGATGCAGCAAGAGGGGGGAAGAGAAAGCCTCAGACTCAATTCGGGATGCCGAGACTCTCACCGATAGAATATCGGAAGAGAAGAGAAGACAACGCCTGCCTCAGATGCGGGAAGAAAGGACACTTCATCGTAAAGAGTAGAAACAAGGATATTAATATCCGAGAAATGACGATGGAAAATCCTCAAGAGGATTTAAACGACTCAGGTCCCCAGTAAACGGCAGTCAGAGGGACCAGCCCACGGGAAACCCCACCATGATTACACAACTATCAACAGCGTTTGATAACTCGGCAACATTTCAAAACACGGACAACAAAGAAGAACGAGACGATTCTGATCATCTTATGCTTAAGATAAGGATATTGACGACTAGTGGTGTAACAGAGACAAACGCAATGCTGGATTCAGGAGCAACGGAAAGCTTCATCAACTAAGAATTTTGTGACATGAACCGGATACCCCTGAATGGGATCAGCAAGCCCAGAGACATCTAGGTGGTCAATGGGGAAAAAAGCAAAGCGGCACCTACTACCTATGAAGCGAAAGTATCAATAGAGATTGGAACACAAAGAAAAAGTCGTTTTCCAAGTGGCTAATATGAGAAAGCATAGGGCTATATTGGGGACACCATGGCTCAAAAGACACAACCACAGGATCGACGGGAAAAGAGAAAAAGTACACTTCGACAGCGACGAATGCATGGCAAGCTGTGTCAAAGAACCCCCGACACACAATACGATTCCAGAAGAAATCGCCCTGTGGGAAATGGAGCAAGCATGCATGTTGGAAACAACATGTAAAGAAGGGGACATTCAGATAAGGCCGATGGACACGAAGGCGAAGATACCGACTAAGGGATCAGTTATAGCTGCTGGTTATGACCTGTACAGTATGAATGGTATGACTGTTCCTGTGAGGAGACAGGCTATGATAAGAACCAGGATTGCAATACAACTGCTCAAGGAAACCAATGCATGAATCACTCCAAGAAGTGAATTAGCGGTAAGTCATGGTATCACCGCTGGAGCAGGAGTCATAGACGTAGACTATTGAGGGGAGGTTCAAGTATTGCTTTTGAACCTGAAAGACGAAGACTACGAGATCGGAGAAGGGGACCGAATCGCCCAAATGATCATCAAAAAAAATCAATACTCAGCAACTACAAGAAGCAGTTAGCTTGGAAGAGACGATACGAGTGCAGAACGGATTTGGGAGTATGGACAAAAAAACGATGGAGCAACCCAAGGAGGAAAACCTCGATATCGATTTTATATCAGCAAGAACCTTTGGAGAACTCTATCGCAAAGGATAGCAATGCGGAGTACTCAAATATGAGTCCAAAGAGGATGGACCAACAATAGCCGAAGCTTTGATGATAAGCATATGGTTAGCCGTACGACAAGGAATGGATAAGCAGAAGACAATACTTAAAGAAATGGTACTGAAGGAATACCACAGATTCCTGGATGTGTTCAAAGGAGAAAAGAAAGATCTACCAGAACGCAGACCAGAGGATCACAAGATCGAACTAGAGGAAGGGAAAACGGCACCCTTTATGAAACTCTATCCCTTATGAGAAGAAGAATTAAAGGTATTAAGAGAATACCTGGAACAGAACCTGGCACGGAGATCGATAAGACCATCATCATCATCAGCAGGAGCACCAATACTATTTGTCAAGAAGAAAGATAGCAAATTGTGGTTATGCGTGGAGTTCAGGGGACTCAACGCGGTGTCTAAGAAGGACAGATACCCACTACCCCTGATAGATGAAGCCTTGGATAGGCTAGAAAAGGCGAAGTGGTACACCAAACTGGACATCAAAGATACCTACCATAATATCAGGATTGCCAAAGGAGACGAATGGAAGACGGTATTTCGCACTAGGTACGGACTATACGAATACCTCGTAATGCGGTTTGGACTATCCAATTCACTGGCCACATACCAATGATAGATTAACTCCAAGTTAAGCCAATTCCTAGATGTATATTGTATCGGCTACTTAGACAATATTCTCATATACTCATAAAACTTGGAACAACACCAGAAGGACATACGGTCAATAATCACGGCATTACGACAGGCTAAAGTCAAACTGAAGCCTACAAAATGCGAGTTCCTCAAAAAAGAAACGGAGCATCTGGGATTCATCATCAACCCAGATAGGATAAAGGCGGACCCTGTCAAAACGGAAGAAATAGAGATTTGGAAGCCTCCAAAGAGCGTCGAAAGAGTTCAAAGCTTCCTAGGCTTTTGCAACTTCTATTGAAGGTTTATAGAGGGATTTAGCGGGGTAGCTAAACCTCTATACTGACTTACGAACAAAGGAATCAGGTGGGAATGGTAAGACTAACATTAAGGGAGTTTCGACACATTAAGAAAGAAACTCACTATGGTACCCATACTCCAACATTCCAATCCAGAGTTACCAATAAGGATTGAAACGGACGCATTGAACTATGTATGCTCGGGCATACTATTGCAACTAGCCGAGGACGGATTTTGGCACCTAGTGGCTTTTCGGTCGAAAACAATGTCGAAAGCGGAATGCAGCTGCGATATACATGACAAAGAACTGTTAGCTATCGTACAGGCATTCAAGACATGGGGAACCTATACGTTAGGGTACAAATATGACATCAAAGTCATATCCGACCACAAAAATCTAGTACCATTTATCACTACGAAAGAACTCAATCAAAGACAAGTGAGATGGTATGAGACGTTGTCACAATACCATTTCAAAATTGAGTACTGACCTGGCAAATAAGGAGGACAACCCGATGCACTCACGAGAAGAGCGGAGGATCTGCCAAAGAAAGAAGACGAACAGATTAGCCAAAGAAAAAGAATACTACTCTATAGAGAGAAGTATTTTGAAGATAAGAAAGATAGCAGATACAAATCAATGAACGAGATAGGCACAACCATGCTAACCGAAGAAGGATATACTCGATAGATCAAGGATGAAACGACGAAAGACAAGGAAATGATGGGGATAGCTAAAGTGTTGGAAGAAAAACTAAAAGAAATGAAGGGAGTGGCGTTGGGACTATACTAACAAAAAGAAGATTACCTATGGTATGATAACCGGATAAGGATCCAGGACAAGGAAACACTACGAACGGAAACGATAAGAAATTACGATATCCTTCAAGCAGGATACGGTGGAACAGCTAAAACCATGGAACTTATTGGAAGGTCATATTATTGGCCTAATATGCGTAAAGATATTAAACAATACGTCAAAAACTGCGAGGTTTGCCAACGAACTAAAGCAGTACGTCATGCACCTTACAGACTACTGAAACCTCTAGACGCTCCAGGAAGACTATGGTAATTGATAAGTATGGACCTTATTACTGGATTACCAGAATCAAAAGATTACGATGAAATATGGATAGTAGTTGACCGCCTGAGCAAAATGGCGCACTTTGTGCCATGCACCACCACTATGGAAATGGCACAGTTATTTCAGTTGTTTAAAGACCAGGTCTTTAAATTACATGGACTACCGAAAGATATCATTTCCGACTGAGATTCGTTATTTGCTTCCAAGTTGTGGAAGGAAATAATGCAACACTTGAAAATGGACCGGCGGTTAAGCATAGTATTTCACCCACAAACCGACGGACAAATGGAATGAATAAATGCGATATTAGAACAATATCTACAGGTATTCGTAAACTATCAGCAGGAAGACTGGATAGATTACCTATCTACGGCAGAATTCGCATAAAACAACGGAAAGCAAGAAACCTTCCAGATGACACCTTCCTACGCAAATTATGGATATGATCCAATATATGATCCTGTAAAATATGACTTGCCAACGAAGATAACGCAAGTCAAGGATATGGACCAACTGCACGAACGGCTGAAGGAAGAAATATATCACGTGTAACAATAACGCAAAGAATCAGCCAACAAACACAGAAAACCGGACCCAAACTTAGTCATAGGAGATAAGGTATGGCTAATACCAAAAAACATACAAACTATGAGACCTTCGAGGAAGTTGGACTACAAGAAATTAGGACTGTTCATGGTTAAAGAACGAGTCGGACTAAGAGCATATAAACTCGACCTCCCGCGCTTAATAAACAACAATCATCCATCATTCCACATCAGTTTCATCGAACCCTATCAAGATAATTCTTTTCCCTCACGAAAACAACTTCCTCCTCTACTGATCGAAATCGACGGTAAAAAAGAATACGAACTCAACAAAATCATCGATTCTTGCTTGAACTACAGAAAACTACAATACTGCGCGAAGTGGACCAGATATCTCCTTGAACACGATCTAGAGTAGTATCCAGCCCACAACTTCGAAAATGCATCCGTGGCGTAACGAGAATTCCACCGACTCCGCCCCGGCAAGCCCGACCAGGAGCATCTAGTTCAGAGACTGGGTGGAGGTGAAGAAAGAGGAGAAACTTACCCACGAAAAATGGGTAAATCTGGCCGACCTCAATCGACCAGCGAACCTATCCTGCGAACACAACTTAATGTCATGGACACACTGCTTCAACGATGGGTGCCCGACCTACTACTGGGACAAGGTCAGAGTGAACTGGTTTCCGAGAGAACAGATGAGCAGGAAGACTTCGGAGACGGAGTCAAGGAGAGAGGGGGGCAAAAAATCCAAGAAGGTCTGATGGGCGGACCAAATCCTGGAACAGACCCCAGAACCAAAAACTCCTACAAACACGCCAACGCCCACGAGTCCCGAGCCTCCTACATCGCCACAGAGCTCCAAACCTGATAAGATTGAATCCCTACAATAACAAATACAACAAATGCAGAGAACAATCTACGTGGCCGAAATCAACAGTCCCTTATACCAAGGGCAGACAAAGATGTGAGAGAAAATGGCAAGACAATTGGAGACAGAGAATGAGCAGTTGGCGAGGAAGGTGATGGCAGAGCAAGTCAAGAGTGTACTTGCGGAGCACGTGACGAAGAGGTTGTGAGAGCAACTGAGGAGCCGGGAGGTGAAGTACCAGAGACTAAAAAACCTTTTGCACAAGCTGACCGGGGGGATAAGGAGGAGCACTATTCTCATGTTAGAGATAATGGGAAAGAGTGAGGAGTACGACTGGTTGGCCTAAAGGGACTTAGGCCTAGGGAGAGGGGAGCTATTGTCACGATTCAAATTTGACATAGTAAGTTTCTTTTGTTATGAAATTGATTTATAAGTAGATACTATAAGAGAAGTATCGTTGCCTGTCGCGCATACTGATATAGGAACAGGTTCCATAACAAAGATGCCTTTTTTTCAAGTCTTCTCCTTACTGTCCTGCCAGAAACATTGTGAGTAACTTGTTCAGCAATCTCAGAATAGGTAGTATCGCGATTTTTTAGAGCTTCCTCCACCATAGCATCATCCTGAGACTTGGTAGTCTTAGGATGTCTTCTTCTACCCTCATTCTCCCTGCCCTCTTGATATCTCTTCGCAATTGTGTTTCTGACAATAGTGTAGGGGATATTAAGGTAGTGGGAATTTTGCTAATATCGTATTTGAGACTTGTGTAACCCAAGGATTCTCCCCCTGGTGAACTCAGAGAGGTGTGTGGAGGGAATAGGCTTTTTGGCATGACTGCAAAGAATAGAAGGCATAGTTTATTGAAAAAAAGAATTAAGTAGAATTGTTTCTTTGTGGTTGACTTGGAGTAGGTTTTTTAGGTGGTGTTGAAAATACGGGGTAATGAAGAGGGGTGTGTTGCCGCTGATGGTTGAATCACTGTTAATTTTGTCAACGTACAATATTTTGAAATCTCAATCAGTTATGACTGAAACCACACAATAATCTGACCTAGTACTAATTGTTTCTCATATAGTACTATGTTCTTAGCAAGATACTATTACTTAGTAGATAAAATAGTATAACTAGTAAGGAGTAGAGAGGTAGGGAGTGATAAAAATTAACCATGACCTATTGAGGAGATCAAAACACTTCTCAGTTATTTTAGAGAGGTTAAAAGTAAAACCATTATAATTGTAAACTGGAAATAGTGTTTCCAGCTCTCTGTTGCAGGAAAAATATGATAATTCAACCATGCTAATACTAAGTAAGGCTGTAGTAAAAGTAAGGTAGAGATAAAGACCAAAATTATAGGATATTAAGAGAAGTGAGAAAAATGTCTCAAGAGGGTAGACCTTAAGAGAGACTTAAAAGGTAAGAGAAACATTACAATGGAATTAGAATATAAAAAGTAATTGCCTAGCCCCCTTTCAAAAAGAGGAAGCAGATATATGAAGGTGGTAAGTAAAATTTTTAGTATTGAGGTCTTCCCAATGAGGAAATAAATTTCAATCAATAATAGTATTGCAGAAATAGAGAATGACTATAGTAAAACTTTCAATACTAATTCATATCTACAACTGTTTAACAGAAACTAGCAATACTTTATTAATGATAAATACTACTAGTGTAGGCCAGATTCATTGATAGAGGAAATACTTGCTTGATTGTAGTGTAAAGTTTTCTTCTTAGCAATAAGCAGTTTTTCTCATAGTAACAAACAATTCACTAGTGAGAATGCCAGTGAGTGTGAATTTATCAACAACTATTTCCATAGGTCAAAGAATTTTACAATAGGAAGGTTGACCCTTTTTCAGTATTTCCACATCTAAAGTTTGTTAGTGGTTTTATAAAGATCTTACAAGGAAGAGCCCTTGACTTTTTTACAAGCGCATTATCCAACACTAATACTGTATTAACTCGTACCTTTGCATTATTCCATTTAGTGACTCCCAGGTATGTATTATATGAACTGTATCAGCTGGGTTCCGTTAAGTCCCTTATGCTACATGCCTATTATAAAACAAATTGCAAATTATGTTTACTGCCTTGACACATGTGTGAATCTCTAACATCATATTATGACTCACAATCACCTGATATTTACATAATACAGTGATAAATACTTTATGACTTATAATAATTAGTCATGTGAAAACCTCTCATAATAACTGATTTATGACAGCTTGTGGCAGAAGTGGATTGACTCCGCACTTCTCAAAATGCGTGAGTAGAGACAGAATGAGCAAACAATGGCAAACCAAGATGGGCCTCAAATGGATGAGGAAACCGAATATCCCAGGATTGAATTTTCTGATAAAGAATAGTAGCAAAACATAGAAGGCAAAAGAAATCCCTCCTACCTGCGGCTGCTGGCATGAATGATCACTCGCTCCAACTGTTGAACTTAGTACTTATCTAGTACAGCTTTTCTTTCATTCCTATGCAATTGACTCCTTACTCAACATTAACCTCATTCAGTTCATTTAATTCCGTTCTTAACATTAACTCCATGCCTTATTCAACTATGGTATGTTTCCTTGCTTCTCCTTCTCATTCAGGTTATGTTGTTATTGCTATTGCTATCGTTTGTTTTCGTCGTGTTCCTTTCCTCCAGGGTATAAACCCATGAGAGTCCATGTAATCAAAAAACAAGTTTCACTCCGTTTCTCTCTCAAAAACTCATCGATACCGACTTTTATATTCGCTTCTTTTGCCACCTCCCCCAAATTATACCGCGTGCTGATCCTTCATGTTATCGCTATTTGCGCTATTGCCGTGATCGGTTGCATGCCCAGTGATTGCTTTGTTCAAGAGCTATATTATTATCATCCGTGCTTGCCTTCCCTACCAGCCGGCTCACCCCCTTCATGAACAAAGTGGTGAAAACGGGTAATTAAAGAATAGGAAGCGAGAAGACGAACACGCTAGCCCCAATTAAGGCCCTGCTTAGAAAAATGAGATAAACCGTTCAAGAAAGGTCTTTTGATGAAGAAAAATTCTGAAATAATATCGATTGTAGCCGTGGAATAGTTCAATTGACCCACTCAATCATAAATACAATGTTGAACACAATCGTTCAATAACCGCCCC
Organism: Tuber indicum; assembly: GCA_006112555.1. Lineage (NCBI taxonomy): Eukaryota > Fungi > Ascomycota > Pezizomycetes > Pezizales > Tuberaceae > Tuber > Tuber indicum. The sequence continues at coordinate 169,362 of VBSK01000037.1, forward strand.
ATTGATCAAGGATGCCCGACCACTTGGAACTTGAACTAGTGACAAGGGAGAAACTAGAGACAATGAAAAATCAAACAGCAAAGCAAATTCTCAGCTGGAAAGTGTTGAAACATACTTCTCGCACTACTGTAGTGTTACTCCTACTACTGATACTTTCTCCTTGCATTAAACCTGATGGCGCATCTAGACCTCCTGGACTATTGGATGCCACCTTGCCTTTCTCACACACCTCTTTTATCTATTATTATTACTGTTCGCTCAAGCTATTTGTCTTGCTCCAAAGACAGTAGATAGTCAGGGTCTTCAGCTCTTCCCTTTGAAAGTGTCAAGCATTCAAGTTTCTCAAGCAATCGATCACTTCTCCATACCTCGTATCATCCTTCTATCCAATATTCTCACAACGGAAAGACTCCAACGGTAGCCGAGTGACCCCCTATGACTCGAGATCTCTCCCATCATATATCGTATCGCAAGCCCTCAATGATCAGATCCACCGTAGGTGGGTGCGTGATCACGCTCGCTCGCTAATGGCACCCGCCGGAAAATGCCATCCATTCCCTGGTGTGAATGACCCACAATCCTGATTCGCGTGTTCAAGCTGGATCGGTTCTCGCCCAGGATGTAAGGGGTCGTTTGTCCATCAGGTAATCACATATTACCGCTCTCAAGTACCCTACCAGTACAAGGACTGGTACAGCGCAAGCCGGATAGTCTACTCGAGTAATGTACAGTACATGTTTGGCATGTACTCGAGTACTCGTACGGCTCTTTCATTGCTTTTTTTTTCTCTTTCCCTTTTGCAGTCCGGGCAAAATGGAGAGGGGACATTGGTGTTTACGTGGACTGGAAGAATGGTCTGCGTCGGACCATTCGCTTTCCAGTATCATTGTTGCGAATGTCGAGGGTGGTGTTAGAGAACACTGCTGGTCCGCCCTTGCCGAAGGCGGTGGAGTCTCCTCTACGAGTAGTGAGTTCTCGGTGGTATCTCCTCCACCATACTCGTACCGGTATCAAATCATACTTCCGGTATTTTGTAAATGTACTGGTATGCCAAAAATCCCCGTGAGGAAGTATTCCTCACCCGCCCAATACCGCCACCCCGTGGCTGCCTGGTCTTTTCCAAAACACACACACACGCCTTTTCGCCCGACAGGACAAAACAATAAAAACTAGCAACAATCCTGCAGCGGATACGAGTATATGGGTGGGATGCGCAGGTGGACATACAGTACTTGAACCTGTCCCTTACTTCCTTTGGTGCACGCATTTCAAGATGTTCATTCCCCCCTCCACTTCACTCCACTCCTGCTGTTATGGGAAGGGGGGGGATTGATATACTGTAATCAAGACTCAGTTACCTCCTCCCTACTTTTCCCTTCTTTCTCTCCTACCGCTAAACACCAAATCTTCCGCGTAGTACGGGCGTTCACTCCTTTAGTTCTGATACCATAGTATCAACACACTCTTTTGGGATCGATAATTTTGTCACCTAACTAGTATTTTCTGTTTCTCTCTTTATTTTCGTCTCTTTTCAGGGCCTACGATATATTAATTTTTGCCCGTTAATCTACCTATTTACTCTAAATAATTTGAGCAGTGTTCTGGAGCGACAGGTAGGTATTATACAAGTCCTTTTCATGGTTGCAGACGTGGGGAGGTGTTAGATATTGCTCTAGCTGACGATTTCGAAAAGAGAGCATGAATCCCCTACCAACCTATACCGTCGCAGCTCACATCTACTCGGCCTACTTCCAGAAGGGTTTGGCATCGATAGCGACTGCAGAAGCCCATGGGACTGCAGCTGCCGTCGCCAGATCCCGGCACCGGGATCCCTCGGTAATACTACCCAGCGTGCCTCCTTCCGGGGTTCTTAGTCTCAAGTTGGACGATGCGAAGTTATCGCCTATTCTAGAGGGCACCACATCGCCAACCGACGCACCTCTAGCACAGCAGACATCCCAACCTCTTCGGCAACCACAGATCCCGGCAGTCGTGACAAAAAGCGAGAAGGCCAAAGTCCCGTTCCTGGCAATAGCGGGGATTGCTACCGGCGGGGCGATTGCTCTGTGCATAGCACTGGTAGCGGCATTCATGGCGCTCAAGCGCCGCCGCCGTATTGGGCATGCGCGGCAATGCTCTATCGCGAGTACGGACAGAGCACAGATTCAATCACTCGCTCTGATAACGGAGGCAGATGAACGCGATTGCCCCTCAAGCCTTCGAGCCCTGCCTGGTGGAAGTGCCACTCCAAAAAAGGGTACTAAACATATTACGTGGAAAGACCAGATTTGCCCCGAAGAGACCTTCACGACACATCATTCGCTCTGGCCCCGGTCTCAGACTTCGGGGGACGAGGAGAACCGGAAGCCATTCAGGGTGGGTGCTATGCGTGGTCTTCCAAATGCCCATTTAGCCTATCGCCCCTTCTCATCCCCTGCGCTGGGTGGCCACGTTTCCGCCTGTGAAGTCTACAATTCCACAATCTCTCCTGCGCCGGGGTGCATATTTCCGGCGCAAGTGCACTCGCTCCACAGAGACTCACAATTCCCACACTCTCATTTCTTGTCGTCGCCGCAGCAGCGGCATCAGGGGCCCACAGCCCTGTGCACGAGTATATACTCCTTCCTTCCAGGGGGCGGTCGTAGATCGTTATCCGACTCGTTCACAACGCCGGGCCTCTGCGCACCGAATCCAGTACGAAGGTCTTCCATTCGCCAGTCAGGGTGCGTACACGCTTATAGTCCATTGCTCTACCAGCCCCCGCACACCGGCGGGCCCTCAAAACAAAGCGAGTACTGCGATGGCCAAGAACCTAGTGAGCGTGGTAACGATAGTAGTAATAGCCGCCACAGTGCCTTTGTGGTGACGTCTGGCTATTCGTCAATTTCTAGCGTTTCTTCGACGGGCTCTTCGATATTGAACTATACTGTTGGGAATACACCCCAGAAGCTCTTCCGTGGGAGGAAGATGGCGGGCGTGGTGGCGGATGTGGTTGCAGGTGTCGATGACTTGTCGCCGCCATCGTCACTCGAGTCTCCAACCACTGGTGGACTCACGTCTCCTCATTCGCGGCGTGGCGGAGAGGTTCCGTTTTCCAGAGGTTTGTTTCAGGGTATGGCTTCGCCATCGGGTGGAAGGCATATTTGCAGTGGCAGTAGTGATGACGATGATGCTGCATTGGGAGATCTCGGACTCGCGTTGTCACCATCCTTTCCCAGTAACCTTTTCGACGATACCGCCCTGTCCGGCAAATCGAGCGCGGGCGATGTATTTCTTGACCGGCCGTCCCTCGACAGCGCAACTTCAGGCCAGAATGTAACATCCAGCCGCCACTTCTCCTGTTCAATGCCCACGCGGCCCAGGCTCCTATCACTTGAATCTCCTCCATCACTTCGAGAGGGCGTTGAAGATAGTCCTAACGACGCACACTTTTCCACCGCCTTGAGTTCCCCAATATCCCCACCTCACGGCTACCCACCAACTCCCAACCCTGCCTCAGAGCTGGAGTTCGGGCCCCTAAGTGTCCTACCAGTCAAATCCTCACGCAGAATGCTCAGCAGTGTAGAAAGCACTTACTCCCCTACGTTGTCAATGGTGAACTACTATTCCTCCATCGCGAGAAATCCGGCGGATACTCGGTTCTCCTCTGTCAACCTATTCCCGCCCTTCACTTTCCCTTCTCCCCCGGGTTCCACAGCGTTCACATTCTCGCCCGTCGGCTCGCCGATGAGCATGTTTGAGCGTACGAGTGTCGATTCGGGCGGTTCTATCCAGGGATCGTTGGTTATGGATTACACCCCTAGGACCAGGCCGATATCTATTGGACTGGAGTCGATTGCTACGGTTGGTGAGGGGAGTTTGGACTTACAGGGGGGGCTTGGGATCACAGATGGGAGAAGCAGGAAGAGGAGGAGGTATGGTAGTAGGTTTTTCGCGAACGAGGAGGGGGTGTTGGTGATTGATGACGGGGAGGATTGTCTGGATGGGGGGGTGAGTCTGAGTGAGGAGAGGGGTGAGGGGGCGGAGAGTGTAGATTAAGTCTGCGGGCTACACTATGTAATGATTAATCCAATTCGATGACGGGGTGACCTAAATGTGGCATGGTTAAATGGATTCTATGATTTTGTGGTGACCGAACTGACAAAAATATCAAGCCACAAGTGCCTTTCAAAGGGCGATAACACGAAGTAACCAGATAATATATCCATCACCCTATCCTCCTCCACTTTGCCTCCTCCGTCTCCTCCACATCCTCCCTCCTTTCCCCTGCGCTCTCCCCCCTCTCAACCTCATCTCTCAGTCTGACAGTCCCCGCCCCCAGTCCCAACACAACCCCTCCATCCGTTTGAACATCCCCATCAACCGAATCACCAAAACTAAAATCCCCCACATTCTCCGCTGTAATCCACCCTCCACCGGCGGGAAACCCCTCAAGCCCCAACCCCTCCCCTCCCCCTTCCACATCCTCCTCCCACAAGATGCCGTCCTCCTTATCCTCCTCATCACTCCCAACCTCATCCGGGTTCAATCCTGCACAAACACTCAGCGCATCAAACATCTCCGAGACTACTCCCTCCTTCTCCCCCTCACCGGCCGTATCGGGCAGAATGGTAATCTCCAGCAATTCATCCTGATCATACTCGTCCGTATTCGTGTGTGCTGCAGCGTTCCCAGGGGAGAGCGATATCTGCATGTAAATTCCTGCGCCATGTGGGGTCCGCTGGATGGCATGCAGGGTGATGGATGAGTAAGGTAGGCTTATGCCGATCTTTGAGGGAGAGTTGTAGAGGGTGAGGGTTTGGGAGGTTATCAGGAGTTCGATATTGGGGATTCGGGACTGGTCTGATGTGGTCGGGGAAGGGGTGGGGACATCGGGGAATATGGGGAGGAGAGAGATGTGTTCTGGTGCGATCAGGACGGTGGCGGAGGGTGCGTGGAAGTGCAATACTGGGGTTTGGAAGGAGGCCGGGGTGGAGGATTGGTGGGTTGAGAGAGGGGTGTAGGATGAGAGGTCGGGGGATTGGCGGAGGATCGTTAGTGGCATTTCGGTCGTGGGTTTATTTTGTTATTATTTTTTTTGGTAGAATTGAGATTTTCGGTTGACTTGAGCGGTGGTGGGGGTGGTTGGTGGGATTGTTGTTGAGATGTGTGGATCCAAGGGTGGAAAGGGGAACTGTGAAGGAGGCTCAGCGGGATGCTTGGCACGGGGCCACGTGATGCGTCACGATAAGTGTCAAGACATGACTCGTGCTGGGATGCCGTGACAGCAAGGTGACAGACTATCATACCTTTAAGGGGATCGGACCTGCAAGGCTCTCTACGATTATAATGGCGCCAGGACCGCATACCAGAGCGCCCGAGGGCTCTATCATATCGTACCAGAATCGCCAAATCCCCATCGCTCCCATAAATTCATCGCACAACAGTGTCCCTTCTCACTAGAGCTCAACTCAGCCTGATATCTAATACTCGAGTGCTCTCTACAGTACGAGTACTCGTACATCATATCATACCCGCACCCGTCTCCCCTTGACGTTACCACGCTCACAACCACAGGAGCGTGCGCCCAGGCAACCGGTGCCGCCTGACTCTGCTCGACAAATCGCTACTGGACAGCCTTAGGCACCGTTACGGGTACCATATTGGGTTACCCCTGCTTCCAAACAACAACTCCCCCAGTAAAAACAAGCAGGTCATCTGTTACACTACAAGTATGATATGATACAATTACGCACCAGGTCACGCACTTGGGTGGGGAGGTCATCGTACACGTAGACTACGAGTACAAAAGAAAAAGAGTGTTCGATTTATATGATATGAACGATAGTTACACGCAATGCAATAAAACATAGAACAAAGCCAAAAAAAAACCTATAACCGAGCCCAGGGTAATTAATATCGCAAGCGAGTTGAACGGGCGGTCTAAGATGCGAGTATGCAAGCAGGCAAGAGAAACGAAAACTGGGTATTATTTCATCGTGTGCGAAGTGAGGAAGAGGAGATGATGAGAAAGAGAGGTAGGGGGAAGCGGATATACTGTGAGATGGTTAGATAGATGGATCGCGGGGGGAAAAATGCTGAGAAAACAACCTTACCAACCAAACAATGCAAACCATCCCATGACCTGGAAAAACAAAAAATGCAAGTCTTGGGGAATCTGTGAATCGAGGAAACTAGCAAGTTACGCAGCAAAAAGAAAATAGATGAAATTAAATAAAAAATATCAAGCGCCAAAAATAGCCCATACAAAAGAAACCATTTCAAAAGAATGACTAAATCCCTCCCCTCCGCCCCCTTCCCTCCCTTCCAAAGCCTCCACTCCAGTCATTACCCCCTTAATCATGCCCCACCACCCCTGCCCGTGCCCTGTTCACCCCCGCCCATCATCTGACCAGTTCAGTCAACCTCCAACGGCACCCCCCTCACGTAGGTCTCCCCAGTACTTGTAGTCCTCCACGACGAATCGGAGCGAGTAGTATCCGCGCGCTCGGGCGGGTCCATTGTCCGTCTTCTTGCTTGCGGGGCGGGTGAAGACTCACGCTCCTCCTTTGTGTAGGGGCCCGGAGCAGAGAGGGAGCGAAAGATTCGGGGCCGCGGGATCCTGCGACCCGTGGTGCGCTCGCCGGCGTAGACCACCAACGGGAGGGAGAGGCAAGCTAGGATAATGCCTAAGATGAAAACCATGATTTTTCTTTCCTCGAGTTATCCCCTGTGTTTCTTTGTCGTTTGTATGCCGTTCGTTCTCTGGGAAGGATATGGGTTGTTCCTCTTTGATGAGATGAAGGCCGAAGTGTTTGGTTGTGGTGGTGGAGTGCGAGATATTGTTTATATCGCGGTTCGCAGAGTAAAGTTGGTAGTGTGATGATGGGTATGGAAGTCCAATGTATCGAGCCAGCACAAGCGGGGGGGGATTCCCGAAATTATATAGAGCAGTCTCCTCAAGTATGAGTCGTAAGGCACCATGCGTACTGCACATATACCCCACATCCCACAAGAAGCGTATCACTCGCCGCTCCTCCCCCTCCCGTCCCCTTCTTCTTCAATATGATGAGACAATAAGACAAGAAAAAGAAAAGAAAACCTCGCACATTAGGCCCACTTTGGTGTTCAACTGTGACGTGGGAACTCGCTCTCCTCTCCCAACAGTTCCCAACAGTTGAGTACCGGCGCCGAACAGTACCGTATTTCAGTATATTCGAGTACAGGTACTCGAAGTGTCCATGATTCGCCACCCGAACATCGACAGCAACAGCCCACTTAGCATACATCATCCAAGTTACAATAGTAACTGTGTATACTAACCACCTCAACACCAGCATCTTCTCGAACCTATTCGAGTACATTTTGGCACATTTCACAGAGAGCCTCACAACAGAAACGGGAGGTGTTCTGCAAGGAAAGGAGATCTCCGCAGCGTACAGATATGCAAGGCACTTTTGTCGGGTTGGGGGTTGATCAAGATAAGCGTCAGGGGGATGATCATGGGAGGAGGAAACTGGAAGAAGAGTGCGCCTTGCGGTGGCTTGGACAATATGGCTATTGTTACGCAACCGCCCTACTACTCGAGTAGTAAAAACAGTGGCGTCTCATTTTTAGATACTCCATTGTGGATACTAGCCAAGCACAATAGATTTGATGGAGGTGGTGAGATTCCCTGAACTGACAGCGGTTAGACGCTTAGGCTGGCTCGGTTGCTTGAGGCGCGGTTTACGTTGTGGGGATTAATAATTTACAAATGGAGGGAACGAGAGTAAACAGGACAGCACTTGAGTTACAGCACCGACAGTTGATAGAGATGGATGAGCAGTTGGCTTGTTACCAAAAATAGATTTGGAACTTATCAGTCTGGCTCCTTGGATAAATTTACGGTAGCGAGAGGGTTAAATTAATTATTCGCCCGACAGGCACAAAGGCTATCTATCTCACCAGTACTCGTACTCGAGTATGACACCTGCTGCAGGAACGTTAACCTTGAATGCGGGGTGTGTAGGCTTTGCTCCTTGAGGCCCAAGTTCTCAAAGCTCAAACTTTGGATGCGTGCACAGCGAGAACTCTAGTACCGGTATCATGCCGGTATCATACCATAGCTTTAAGTCTTGTTCCGGGGCTGTCCCTGGGAATGTTCCGACCCTCTTCCGGTAGGTACGATATTATAAAATGTCTTGGAGTGAGCCTATGTACAGTACAGATTGTGAACACCACACACCTCATGATACGCTGCCTATCACACCTTGGTGCCAAAGGGGGTTATCGCCAGAGCGTTATTGCGAGATTCAAGCATTTTTGTGTACCCAGTACTGTACGAGTACAGTACATGTACAATACCAACACCGGTAACCGGTATCCCCGTCCTACCATCTATCTCCTCTCACAATCAAGTCAGCACTAGCGATAAATGATCCATACCGAGCACACAATAATACCCGACCCGGGCCAGTTTTCCGCCGCTTACCCCTCCTCCCTTCACTCCAAGCGAACAAAAGTGTCATCGCACATTTCTATTCTTAAAATGTAAATGTGCTTGAGCCTTTCTCTTCATCACGAGGTGCCTCGAGTGCTGGCGTAAATGGCACTCTGAAGTGTCCACCGTAAACCGGGGGCTTGCGGCAAAGAATTTGTTCTAGAATACCGGTAACTTAATCGCTATTTTTGTGGCTTGCGGATACTGGTTAACATTCGTTGAAAATGTTCACAAATCATCAAGTTAACCCGAGGGAGTGGTGGTGGAGGAACCTGTAAATAGACTGCATTGTACGAGTACCGGTACACTATTGCTTTCAGCCTTATGCAGGTCAAGCAGGAAACTGAATTTCAATGTCTTTCATTTGTTCCTATTTACCTTTTTTGCTGTTGGGATATCGTGTTTGCTCAGAAATGGCTTATCGTTTCGGGGTTGTGATTTGCCGTTGTTATTGGTGATTTTTCTGTCAGCCTTGCACGACACACCAGAAGCAACTATGTAGGGCTGCATCATTGGGGCCCAAAACCTTTTCAGCCATCAACCTTTCATTCTACGATACCATACCGGTATGATACTCGTGCACCACCGGTAAAAGAGTCTGGAGCCCTCAGATAGCCCGCTTTCGAGGCGCACTACGACCGATCGCGGGGACTGACGGCTGACAGACCCCTCTATGAGCCAGAGTATCCATACCCTGCTCGCAGATCTAAACCTTTTGAGATCTACTAGGAACCCAATAATATGGTATACCAGAGAATAAAAAACTCGACTATAAGATATGATCCAAGTATCATACTATGATACGAATACTCGTAACGTCGAAATGGACTGCATTGCATAACACCAAAATTTGGCCCGCACAATTGGATCTGAGTGGTATGCGATGGCAGCTCATTTTCCCCAAAATGGTTCGACCCTACAAGTACTTGTGTCAACCTCGTAGATTATACACTCTTCCATTCACCCACGGAATGTTAGAAAACGAAGCCATCGTGCCTCCCCACGACACCGAGCATGACCCTCAACATTGCGAAAGGCAGCGGTCCGGAAGCCGGGAGCTTGCCCCACTATATTCCAATCCAACTCGCAACACCCGGATCCAATGCTCAGACACGTTGCTATAATTGAGGCCATGATAAACGTAGGTGGGTAAAAAGACCCCTTTCCTTCAAAATCCCTCCCGGGGAGGACCCAAATATCAGATCTGGTCTATAAAAAGAAGTATACCGCAGCCTCACTAGGAAGAGTCGGATGCTAGGACACCCACCCCCAAAATAATGACAACTGCCCAAGATACATATCATCTCACGCCCCGCTTGACACCCGGTGCACTGTGGTGTTCCTATAATATTAAAGGTAGAGCGTAACAAGTACCTAAATTCGTGCCCTTCTACTGTTGGAATCTAATATAAAGAGTTTATTTCCAGTTACACAATCCACAATACTGGTTTGTTTTTACAATGCAAACACTGGAGCGGGTTTCTCTGAGAAATTGTATTACGCTTGTATCTTTGCAAGTAATTACTAGATAACTCTGCAAGGAAAGCGGACTAATATAAAATATAAGAAAGGAGATAAAGAAAGAGATGAAGTAACTAGTGAACTAGTTGCAAGTATTATGTATATAAATAATATCTTCTTATTAACTAACTTGAAGTATAGCTCTCAAGATTCTTCGTACAAAAAGTACATATTTAATTTTTTTCCATAAGTATTCCAATCGAATAGTTTAGATGAAAATGTAATAATCTTGGAGAATGACAGCCATTATAGAAGGCCAAAGGTATGGCCATACTAGTATCAGAAGATTATTATAGTAGGAATAGTAGTAGACTATAATATTATAGTCTACCAATTAAGGGTACAGCTGACTAGGTACTCTAGCCAGATATACACCATCCTACTAGAAGGTATCATACTTAGGCATCTTGTAAAGAGAGCAGTTACTCTACTGAGTAGTATAACTGAAATAGTCAACTTGATAGTTATATTAATTTAATAAGTATTAAAGTATAACAATACTGTAAAGTGTACTATTACAGCTAGTCAAACTTATACGTACATCAATATCAAGAGACTACTATGATAGAGATGGTGTTAGACAAGAGTCTACCAAGTAAAGGTACTGTTATCATAGTTAGGTACCTTAACCAGATATACCTTACTATACTAGAAGTATTAACTTGAAGTACTAGTAAGAGACGGTTGTTACCCATCTGGGTAGGATAACCAAAGTAGTCAATTTGAGAGTTACCCAGAATTGTTCATCTGTAAGTTGAGATAGAGTTGCCCTTCTGTTGGACTAGTGTTATTCTGCTCGGAGCTAAGGATAACTCTACTATGGAGCCAAGCTACCATGTTAAAAGTAATATGTTTACATGCCATTAGGGGAAGTTACTAACAAAAACAATATAGTCTACCCATATCTCTGGAGGTATGTATCACTCACATACAAGCTGTTAAGCTTTAAACAAGCTGTAACTTGGAGGTATAGTCACTAATATCCCCTTCTGGCCTCAGTATAAGTCCTTAGTATTGAGCTACAGCTTTATATAGAGTTGTTGTAAGTCTAGTAAAAGTCTATAAGTAGAGACGCTCATGTATTATGGTATATATTCTGGCTGTCAAGTTGACCAAAAACTATTTGGAGGATATATAAGGGAAAAGGAGGGAACATGGAGATTGACTTCCAGGTAGTTTTGTGTAAAACAGACAAGAACTGATAGAGTAATACCTACTTTGAAGTTAGAAGTAGTATCTGAGATTACTAAAGGCCTATGAGTAAGGTAACAGAAGTCTGTTGTCCTATTTATCTAGTAATACTGGAGAATCATTAAGGACTCTAGAATATTAGTCAGCGGCTATAATAGAATGTGCTTCTAGGAAAGTAGAGTGTAGGTAGTACCTATCAGAAGTAAACTACTGAAGAGATCCGTCAGGAGAACTGTAATATGTTAGTTAGTAGCAAATTACGTTTTTGGGTACAATAGTTGACAGGTAGCTTGCTCTTCCAGAGAGAAAGCAAGAGCAGCAAACTAAAGAAGACTTCAGAGGTGTATAGAAAAAACTGAAAGAAGTAACTGTTCAACCAAGTATTATGAAATACTGTCTGTTAGGGTCTTCTTGTTCCATTGTGGAATTAGGTGATCATTAAATACATAATTCTGTTTATATATGTTAGGTGGAGACAACCTATTGAGATACAAAGTTGTCTAAGCCAATAGAGATTTTTTTATATAGATAGAGATTTGTCAAGGAAGACTTGATTACAACTCATTTTGTTTATGACAACTAAGAGTACAAAAAGGTGGAATAGAATAGTAAGAACAATATTATATTGTTAAAGTTTCTTCTCCATTGCTTGATAACATCTAAAAGCTTAGTAGCCACTTCAATAGTTACATCCCGCATCTGAGTATTTGTGGCCTACATTTGTCTATCATACAAAATATGTATCGTTCTGATTTCAACATACAATATATGATATTCATCAAAGGTGCAGATACCAAGAGATCCTGAATACCATCAAACCTTCTTGGATAATTACTATTTTCTTGCTGGAGAGCTTTATTATTTCCAGTAGTAATTAACTGATACTCAGAGTCCTTATACTTGTAGCCTAATTATCAAGTTAAACTGTGCTGGCCCCAGAGGTCATCTCTGTTGATAAAAGGATCCGTTTTGTTTCAGAATTGCATTTGCAAGTTTGTTAAAAGTAATGACTTCTACTTGTGATAGCTTAACAACTAACTCAAGAAAATCATTCTAATAATTTTCTTCATGTAGGAGAGAAGCTCTTTTATAGGATATGTGTTAGGCGGAGACAACCGGTATAGACTTACGGTTGTCTAGGCCAATGGGGATTCTTTCGTGTAGACGGAGATTTGTCTAGGAAGGCTCGAAAGTAACTCGTTTCGTTTATGACTACTAAGAGTACAAGAAAGTAGAATAGAATCGTAAGAACAATATTATATTGTTAAGGTCTCTTCTCCGTTGCTTGATAATGTCTAAAGCTTGGGAGGCACTTCGATATTTATATTCCGCGTCTGAGTGTTCGCGGGCTACATCTATCTAGCATACAAAATATGTACCTCTTCAAATCTAATGCGCAACGTCGGGTTCTCCATGATAGTGCGAACACCGGGAGACCCTGAGAACCATCACACCATCTTCAGTAATTACTATTTCTTGCCCGGGAGACATACTTGTCACCAATAGTAATTATCCGATCCTCAGAGTCTATAGACCTGTAGCCGAGTTCTCAAGTCGAACTCTGTTGGCTCCAATAGTTCTCTTCGTTACCAAGAGGATCAATCTTGATACGAGACTGCATATGCAGATATGCCGGAGTCGTTGACTTCTAGTTGTGATAACTCAACAACTAACCGATAGAATTCATTCTAATGACTCTCTTCTTATAGAGGAGAGGCCATTCTATTGAATAGTCTCATAATCCCTCGGTCGGCAACTCCTGGTTGTTCTATGTAGAGGGGGTGGACCTTCGTGTTGTGTTGGTTGTAAATCCCGCAACTGCGGTACACCTCTTATCATAGTTGTAACACTCCTCGAAGCTCGCTGGCTTCTTTGGTAGTGTTTCCAGGAGCTCTAGACTCTTTCTAATCGTCGAAGGGTGGATGTGAATGCATTGGTTCGTTATCCCGAACCTCCTAACATTCATCTCATGACCTTTGTGCGAAAACGTCCCGTTACTTACGGCCCGTATCAAAGATGTCATATCTTTGAAGCCTTGTAACTCCCTGAGTAGTTGACGGATTGACTTCGTTCCACTTCCCAGGTCTAGCCAGAGGTCCCCTCTTATATATCCTGCGAACAGCTTTCGGTCGGACGGACGGCAGCGACGTATACGGTGTTATTCTGACACCTTCAATTCTGTGACCAAATAGTCACAGGACGCAACTAAGGTTGATATGTATGATGACGCGCGGGCCCCGTAAGGGGGCCGGAGGGGGGTGTTGGAGACTAAGATTCTCGGATTCGGGTAAGGTTACCCTACCTAAGGTACTCCTAGGCTATCGGAATCGGGTACTCCTAACATGAGCTCCCTCCTCTAGGGCTTCGCCTCGAATGCCCCTTTGGTACAAATATAAAAATTAAACATTAAAATTTTAAATATTAAATAATAAACCTTAAACATTAATCATTTAAGGACCCGATGAAAGCAGGGTAAAAAACCTTCCGCGTTTGCTTGGCCACGGCAAGAAAACCTTATCTTCATCGTCCTTCCTCTGCCCGTCGTGGCATTTCCGGGTTATCGCGATGAAATTCATCCACCAATTCTCTCGCATTGTCCATCCCCGTCGCAGGTTCCCAAGTGTTCTCATCTTCGGAACAGCCCTGCCATTTAACGAAGTACCATAGCTCGCGCATCTGTTGATACCGGCCACGGACCCTTTTCCTGTAAGAGCGTATTTCGCTTCTTACAATCTTTTCTATCTCCCATTGTAGGTCGCCTTCAATGTCTTCGGGTTCCCTGGGAGGTTGTTGTCGGTCTGCTCGTACCGACTCTCTGTAGGGTTCTAACAGAGAAACATGGAATACTGGGTGTATATTCCAACGATCCGATATGTTGAGTTTGAATGCCCGGCTTCCTCGTTTTTCCAGAATCACGAAGGGTCCATAAAGTTTTGGGCTTAACTTTTTGGACTTCCGGCGGGTGCGAATATTCTTTGCGTTTAACATTACTTTATCGCCGGGTTTGAAGTCTGGTTGTTGCTTGGCCTTTCTATCATAATACTTGGCCATGGCTTCTCGTGTCTGTTCGAGTGATTGCCGTGCTTGCTCATGAATCGTTTTTATCCAGTTTGCGTAAAGGGTTGCTCCTGGATTATGCGCTTCGCGCTCCTTCATCCATTCCGTTTGCGGATGGAATCCATAGTTTGCATAGAATGGGGTCATTCCGTGTGCATTGGTTGCCGAGTTGTTGTAGGCATGTTCGGCTAGGGGTAGGAGCTGATACCAATCATCCTGATCGTAATTGACAAAACTTCGTAAGTAACCTTCCAGCACTTGGTTGGTTCTTTCAGTTTGTCCGTCCGTTTGTGGATGGTATGCAGTTGACATCCTCCTTTTTATATCTAATGCTTTACACAATGATTCCCAAAATTCTCCTGCGAACTTCGAGTCCATATCTGAGACAATCTCTGATGGTAAGCCGTGTAGCTTCCATATTTCCTTCGTGAAGGCGGTAGCGACATCTTTCGCAGTCGCTGTTCCCTCTAGTCCGATGAAATGGGCCATCTTAGTGAACCGATCAACCACTACCATTATTTGGGTACATCCTTGACTTTGCGGTAACTGTGTTATAAAGTCCACGGAAATGGATGCCCAAGCTGCATATGGTATTGATAGTGGTTGAAGTAGACCATACTTTGCGTGGCGTGGTGACTTGTTGTGTTGACAATCGTCACATGACCGTACATAATCGTTTACCCAATTTGCCAAGCCCTTCCAATAAAAGTCTCGCATGATGATTTCGAGAGTTTTTTCTTGTCCGAAGTGTCCTGCAATTTTTGCGTCGTGACACCCTTCGGCTATTGTGGTGTAAAGGCTCTGGTTGTTTGGTACGAATAGTCTTTGCTTATAGTACAGCAAATCATCGGTTAGGGTCCAATCCTTCGGGAAAGGTTTGTCATTGTCTCGGAGATTTTCCAACTCTTTTCTTCGCTTGAGCCATTCCTTATCGCCTGGAATGGCCTTCAGAATCTGCTCCAGAAATTCGGGATTGAATTTCTTCAATTCTTTGCGGGCTAGTATAGTACTAGTCATGAGGGTTCGTTCAGGTACTTCGGCTGCGTCATACCAGTGTTTGTTCTGATCCATTGACGCATGGAGTTGGCTAACTACAGGTTCGATTTCCTGAATAGTCATAGCTCTTGTAGCAATATCTGTGCTACCGAATCCCGCCGTTCCTCTTTCTGTTTCGTCCAGGTTATCTATTTCCATCATATCAGCCGTATTAATCTTTTCTATCACTAGTTGGGCAATACGGTCCCCTTCTTTGATGTGACAGTCCGCGTCTCTGTGGTTGAATAGTAGAACTTTGAGTTCTCCGGTGTAATCCGCATCAATTACTCCGGCACCTGTTGAAATCCCGCTTTTAACGGCTAACCCGCTCCTGGGAGCAATTCTTCCGTATGTTCCAACCGGTAGTCCCACTGCTATTCCGGTTCCGACTACTAGCTGTCCCCTTGCTGGGACTATATCTTCTTGCAGAGCGTAGAGATCATGGCCTGCTGCCATTCTTGAGCCCTTGGTTGGAAGCCTTGCTCTTGTGTCTAACCTTTTGACCCGAATAACGGAATTGGGATCATTCCATTTGGGTTCCTCTTGGATGTCATCTGCACATATATCGCCTTCAGGGTTTCCTGCAAGTAAGCAGATTCGAATTTCCCCCATCTTAGTTCTCGTAACTGAACTGATTTGGAAATGTTCAGGCTTCAAGATCGCTTGTTCGCGATGTGCAGCTCCCTCCTCAGGACGGTACTCCGGCCGTCGACTGAGTGCATCCGGTTTTCCACCTCTGGTGCCTGGGCGGTAGACAATTTTGAAATTGTAGTCTGCGAGCTTTTGTGCCCAGCGGATCTGGCGACCGCTCCAGACCTTTGAGGTGAGGAAATATTGGAGGTTTTGGTGATCGGTATAGACAGTAACTGGCTTTTCGGTGCCAACCAAGTATTGGCGCCATTCTTTGAATGCTTCTAGGATCGCCAATAGTTCTTTATCGTGGATCTCGTAATTCCGCTCCGCGGAGTTTAGTTTGCGGGAATGAAACGCCACTGGATGGAGTCGTTTCTCCACAAACTGCGATAAGACGCATCCTAAAGCGAAGTCGCTAGCGTCTGTTTCCACGACCGTTTCTCTTTCGGGAAAGAAATGGTGTAGAATAGGGGCAGAAGTAAATCTTCTCTTAAGTTCTTGAAAAGCTGCCTCTTGTTCCGGGCCCCACCGGAACTTTTTCGGATCGCCCTTCAATGTTTCCGTGATTGGAGCACAGATTTTAGAGAAGTTTTCTATAAAGCGTCGGTAAAAATTCGCAAATCCTTGGAATATCTGGACTTCCTTAACCGACTTGGGTGGTTTCCAATCCAATACGGAGTCCACCTTTCGGGTGCTCATAGACACCCCATCAACGGCTACTATGTAGCCTAAAAATTCCACCTCTTTTACATGGAAAAAGGATTTCTTAATTGAAATCGCAAGTTGGAAATCCGCTAATTTTTGCAGAACCTTTTTTACCAACTCGATATGTTCTTTCTCGGTTCTTGAGTAGATGAGAATATCGTCGAGGTAGCAGACCACACCTTGGTCAAGATGTTCTCGGAGAACTTCGTTCATCATGTCTTGGAAAGTTGCCGGAGCATTAGCTAGTCCAAAAGGCATTACGTTGTACTCGTAGTGCCCGTATCTTGTTCGGAAGGCTGTTTTCCATTCGTCCCCTTCTTTTATCCGAATCAGGTTATAACCATCTTTTAAATCGATCTTTGAAAAGATGGTTGCTCCTGCCACTCGATCGCGTAGTTCCGACATTAGTGGTAACGGGTACTTGTTTAAGATGGTGATCTTATTTAAGTTCCGGTAATCCACTACCAAACGTAGTCGGCCATCAGCCTTCGGTGTAAAAAGGATTGGTGCACCGAATGGCGACTGACTTCGCTTGATTTTTCCTTGTCGGATCATCTCCTTGAGGTAATCGCGTAAGAGTTTTAGTTGTTTCTCGGATAGTGGATAGATGGGTCCCCAAGATGGTTTCGCTCCGTCAACTAACTTGATTTCGTGATCAAATGTTCTCCTTGGTGGTAGCCTCGCCGAAGTTTGCGGTAGGAAGAGCTTCTTGAATCCCCAGTAGTGTTTGGGGAGTGAGTCGAAGCTAACTTCATTCGGATCTTCGATAGTACCGATTCTTCCAATTTGAATTGCATTCTCATCCCAGGCTACCGTTTCGTCGTATTCGAACATGTCTGCGATTCCTTCGTCTTCTTCTTCCACACATGTAGTTTTACATTTGGGGTCTTTGAATTCCCAGTTATCGGGATCCCCAATGTTCGATAGGGGGTGTTCTGAATGCCACCACCCAAACGGGATAATCATCCCATAGTCTCCTGCTGCTGCGATTTCGCACGCAACTTCGGATAAGTGTTTATTGCGTCCGATTTCAAGCCATAATGGACGCGTATAAAATTTTCCTCCCGATGGAGATGGTACTCCATCGAAGCCTTGAATTGTGACCGGATTCGGTCTCTCTGTGAACGGAATTTTTAATTCCTTAACGAGGTCTTTGTTAATCAGGAACACGTTGGATCCTGAGTCTAACAGAACACGGATTTTTATCCTTTTTCTGTTTGGATTCATAACATGGATATGAGCGTATCCCTCGGGACAGTCATATCGCGTTGGTTTTGGCGCGTCAAACGCGCGTCTTTTTGGATGAGGGGTCGAACCGTCGTCTTTTCGTTTCGACATGTCTGAGGTTATGATAACAACTAGGATGTTTGTTACCGCGCCCGCGCAGTTTCGACCATACAGGTCTCCTCAGACAAACTGGTTTCCTATTAATAAAGAAAATTCCAAATCCCTACTCGGCGTTTCACCGATACACTTAATAGTGCACGACCAGTTCTCAGGCTGGATGCCTCTCCTTTCTCTCATGCTTTAGGGCCTTGGTGGTAACGAGGTTGATTTCTTGCGAAATCTATTGTTCCTCTCCAATTCCTTTTCCCTTAAGGATTGGTTTGATCTTCCAACCAGAAACAGCTGTGTGTGCAACATAGAGGTATCCCCGGCGCTGTCCAGCTGGTACAACTTCCCGGATACGTGTCCTGCAACTCCACATATGTTTTCTGGGGTTAAGATCCCGACACGTGATATGGTCGTCCGTATCATCCTTCACCAACCCTAGTAACTAACTGGGAGTGGAAAACGCTTGTGGGTAAGGTCTGCGGAATAACTAGTGTACTGGAGAGACTAACTAGTTTACTCGCTACTCTTGTCCGGGCGCTTGAACCATCCCCTCTTTCCGACATAACTCAGCTTCAGGACTGATAGGTTCGGGAAGGTGGGCTTGCGCAGTCTTTCAGGCCGATTTCATCGTCATGAATTCGGCAACCCTTCTGACTGGAGGTCTCTTACCCACAGCCCTACTTAATATGCCTGCTTGCTGGTATGGATAGGATGCCTGGTCAAGGTGTTATTTTGGTTCCCGCTGACCCTGGCGGACTACCCAGACGAAAATACCGCTGGTGCTTGGTTCCGTTCACTAACTTCACCCCAGCCCCGGGGGGTTCCCAATTTCGATTCCGGTTTCGTATCCTAACGAACCCCGACTACCCAAACGCCGTCGCCGTTGGTGCCATATGAGGTGACCTAAGTCATTTCCTCATCTTCGCCTAGCTCCCAAAGTTTGTTTCCTCTAGGTGTTTGGGCGGCGGAAATGTTGCGGGGACGGTGTACCGTAGCTACCGTCCTAGCCCTATGTCTAATAGGGAGAGTAGGTCGCTCTGCCCTTGTAGTAGACACCTTAATTTGTCCCCAGCATGTTTTGTAGTCGTGGTTTTTCTTTCCACAACGAGTGCATATGCCGTCTTTATTTCGTTCGTCAATGACGGACTGGGGAATTCCTTCATGGGCTTTTTTGAAGTTGGTATGCGTTTGTTTATTGACTCCGCCGGGTCTTTTCGCCGGTTTATCGGGTTCCGGTTCCCTTCTTCGCTTTTTGGAGGGACCACCGCCTTTGATTTGGGGCTTCTCCTTCTTAAACCTGGGTTTGTCAGGTTTCTTATCTTCGGAAGAAGTTTTCACGGGTTTTGGTCTATCCCGTAACAGATGGTCCCGTTCCTTTAGTTCCTCCTCTTCTCGGCCTGCCTTCCTGAGTGCTGCTTCCCATTCTGCATCGGTATCGAAGGTCTTTAGGGACAGGCGTAAACGTATGCTGGCTGGTAACTTCTTTTCCATCGCCAGACGCCATGCGGGGCCAGTAATTTTGGCCTTCGTATTAAGGTTGGTCATGATTTGGACGTAGTTTTGAATATTATCTTTATATTCAACTTTCTCCATATCACGGACCGCCTTTCGTCCTTCCTCGATTGATGCGAACCGTTCTGTGAACTCGTGGTCGAAGCGTGTCCAGGTTGCCAGGCCGGCATCTTGCTCCACTCCATGGAGTCCATCCATAGCCCTACGGTACCACATTGCTACCGGGTTGACTAACTCCCCTTTGGTTCTTCCTAGTGCGAAGATGACCCTTTCTCGGTCACTATCCCAAGTTCTAGGATTTCTTTCGAAGTAGTCCACACATTGTAGTAACCAATAGCGAACGCATTGTGAAGGCTTTGCTTCGAAAAATGGGGGTGCATCAGCCGGTCGTTTCGTGGTTAATGCAAAGGCTTCCGCCAGTACATCGGCTGTTCCACGTTGTTCGGGTGTCAATCCGCGGCTAAATCTGGATGGGCCTCCACCACGTCTTCCTCCGTTTCCTCCTTCATCATCACTCCCATCATCATCTGGGTCACCCCCTGGTGCCGCGGGGATGGGAGGTTCTCCTTCTCTTTGCTTTCCCTTATCTCGGGAAGGCCCCTCTGGAGGTTGAGTCTCCTCTCTTGCTTCTGCCCAACTTTCAGGGACCGATTCCAACGCTACTTGTCGACCAGTGGGTCGATTTTGTGTGATCTCTGTTACCCGCTCTGTCAGTAGTCCGAGAGTATCCATGATACGAGTTTGATCTCGTTGTATCGTTCGGGTAAAGTCACTGTAGCTCTGAGCCTCGCGTTCTTGTCTTTCGGCGAGGTTAGATATCATGGCTCGAAGAGTCATGTTTTGTTGGAATTGGTTATCCTTGAATGCCTGGAACTCCCGTTCCAGGGTGAGGTCTCTTTCTAGGGCTTCTCGTTGCAATTGAGAGGTTACTCCCTCGTGATGCTCATGTCGAGCATCTTGCTGCGCTAACTTAGCAGCAATCTCCTTTGCCAACTGGGTCTGGAGGTCCCGAACGTTGGCTTCCACCAGGACACACTGTTGCAATACGAGTGTCATCTCGCTATCATGCAAATCTTGTCCTTCCAATAATTGCTTTTGGACTTTGATTAGCCCTTTTGCATTCTCCTGAGAATCTGCAGAGAGGGTTTCAAATGCAATATTGGAGGTGTCGATACTGGTGGAAATGTCTTGACGGATCTGCCCAATAACTATTCCTAACCGGGCCGCGAGTCTTGCGAGATCGACGGCGTGGGTATTCGGACGTGGTGTAGTAGATCTGGAATGAGGAGATGTTGCTCTTGATGTTGGTGCAATGCTAGGGGTCCTTCCTCCTCTTCTCGGGTTTCGAAGAGCTGGATCGAGAGAGGTAGGATTACTGAAGGCGCTGGGACTGTTGTCCCCTGAAGTATCCATCGGTTCCCCTGGACCGATTTGCTTTGGAGGCTGCGACATCTCTTTTTCTCTTTGTGCTCGTACTCGAGCTAACCAAGCCGGAGTGTTGGAGGCAATGGCTTTATGGGTAGAGGGCGAGACACTTGGTGTCTCGCCGTATCGTGCGGTGAGGAGGTGATGTGAACCGTGGTTCACTCGTTGGTAGAGAGCCTTGGTAACAAGGAGATCTAACAATATACTGTTAGGCGGAGACAACCGGTATAGACTTACGGTTGTCTAGGCCAATCGGGATTCTTTCGTGTAGACGGAGATTTGTCTAGGAAGGCTCGAAAGTAACTCGTTTCGTTTATGACTACTAAGAGTACAAGAAAGTAGAATAGAATCGTAAGAACAATATTATATTGTTAAGGTCTCTTCTCCGTTGCTTGATAATGTCTAAAGCTTGGGAGGCACTTCGATATTTATATTCCGCGTCTGAGTGTTCGCGGGCTACATCTATCTAGCATACAAAATATGTACCTCTTCAAATCTAATGCGCAACGTCGGGTTCTCCATGATAGTGCGAACACCGGGAGACCCTGAGAACCATCACACCATCTTCAGTAATTACTATTTCTTGCCCGGGAGACATACTTGTCACCAATAGTAATTATCCGATCCTCAGAGTCTATAGACCTGTAGCCGAGTTCTCAAGTCGAACTCTGTTGGCTCCAATAGTTCTCTTCGTTACCAAGAGGATCAATCTTGATACGAGACTGCATATGCAGATATGCCGGAGTCGTTGACTTCTAGTTGTGATAACTCAACAACTAACCGATAGAATTCATTCTAATGACTCTCTTCTTATAGAGGAGAGGCCATTCTATTGAATAGTCTCATAATCCCTCGGTCGGCAACTCCTGGTTGTTCTATGTAGAGGGGGTGGACCTTCGTGTTGTGTTGGTTGTAAATCCCGCAACTGCGGTACACCTCTTATCATAGTTGTAACACTCCTCGAAGCTCGCTGGCTTCTTTGGTAGTGTTTCCAGGAGCTCTAGACTCTTTCTAATCGTCGAAGGGTGGATGTGAATGCATTGGTTCGTTATCCCGAACCTCCTAACATTCATCTCATGACCTTTGTGCGAAAACGTCCCGTTACTTACGGCCCGTATCAAAGATGTCATATCTTTGAAGCCTTGTAACTCCCTGAGTAGTTGACGGATTGACTTCGTTCCACTTCCCAGGTCTAGCCAGAGGTCCCCTCTTATATATCCTGCGAACAGCTTTCGGTCGGACGGACGGCAGCGACGTATACGGTGTTATTCTGACACCTTCAATTCTGTGACCAAATAGTCACAGGACGCAACTAAGGTTGATATGTATGATGACGCGCGGGCCCCGTAAGGGGGCCGGAGGGGGGTGTTGGAGACCAAGATTCTCGAACTCGGGTAAGGTTACCCTACCTAGGGTACTCCTAGGCTTATCGGAATCGGGTACTCCTAACAATATGTCAGTGGTCATAATACCTTAGTTGATTATTGAATTGGTGAACGGTACGATCTTAATAGCAATGTAGACTATATGGGTATAATATTAAGAGGAGATTACTGTTAGGTATATATGGCCTAGCATAGTGGTAATGTAACATAACTGACCATAGAGGTCAAGTGACTCAAAGAATGGTTACGGCAAAGCAATATAGGAATTAAAATAATAATTTCTACTTCATAACTCCCTGACTACAAACTATACAGACCACTCACAATAGTGACCAGCTAACTGAGAGATTATCTATTTGTAAGATAGAAGATATTCAGCACTATCAAAAAGCTTCAGAATCCACTAATACCCCTTCAACACTAGGTATATGTCAGACAGCTCTAA
Source organism: Tuber indicum (assembly GCA_006112555.1). Classification (NCBI taxonomy): domain Eukaryota; kingdom Fungi; phylum Ascomycota; class Pezizomycetes; order Pezizales; family Tuberaceae; genus Tuber; species Tuber indicum. The sequence goes on from VBSK01000037.1 coordinate 192,067, forward strand.
TAAGTGTCCCTCTTAGAGGCAGGAGGTCTGAGGGGAACCATACTTGAATTAGAAGACTGGAGACGCAAGAGCCTTTCTATGATGCTAGCGCATCGAGACTCAGGCAAGTATATAATATTATTATCTATACACTAGTTCCTGACAACGAACTTAGCTAGTTCTTGATCAGAAAGGACAATTGGAATAATAGCCATTCAGACTATATTTACATACTTAGTTTATTTAAGCCTAAAGATCGTGAAGAGATTATTTGGAGATAGGACACTATCCTCTCAACATAAATATCTTGTTTCATTTAAGGTTGAAGTAGTGTGTGAACTTTCAAGTTCAAACAGTATTCATACTCAGTAGAGACCAAAGTTGAAAGCTCCTCGGTACTAATTAGTATACCGATCCTAGTACTAGTAGATTAGTATAAATAGGTTTAAGATCTCCAGGTTAGTTAGAAGTAATCAAGCAATGGAGAAGAGACCTTAACAATATAATAAGTTTACAAAAATTCAAATCTTTAACTTTTATTCTTCGATTATTTTACGAGTCTTCTATTGACAATCTCCAATCCTAAGATCCAGGCCCTAGCCTGACCGACAAGATAGACCTCGGCTACCGCCTAACAATCATGGGCAGGTTACTAGCAAGGAGGTAAAAGGTATGAAGGCAGTTTGGTAGCAATTCTTGTCCTTAATTCTCTTTTAAACGAAGTGAGCGGTAGCGTCTATTTATACAAGTTTGCATCCTCCGCATAAACCCTGTGTAATAGCAAAATATAATAGGAAGAAACATAAGTTTGACTGTGTAAAACTATAACATAAGTAGGAAAAAACATAAGAGTGAACATGTTTGCTCCTGAATATCTGCCAAGATATTCCCGTCAAACATGCATGAATCAAAGAGGATATGAGGGAAATTACAGTAAGTCTGAAGAAATAATCATTGGTGTAAAGTCTAAGAAAATAGGTAAAGATAATGAAATATCCCGTAAACCAAAGAACGTAACACATGCTTAAATCCTTAATCATTATCACCAAATATTAATAAAATAAGGTAAGAAACATATGCTAATTGTAGTAATATATGGGGTGTTTAGGTATGCTGAAACACTAACTAAGTATGAGAGAATATATGCTATTATCAAGAAAATATAGTTATGAAATGAATCAAGAAATTTCAATACTTCTCTATATTATCTATAGCCTAAGAGTCCCATAATCTGAATTTGTACTGGTTTCGCTAAGACTTTTGTGTAAATTTCGGCAAGGTGGTCTGATAATGCAACATTAAGGAAAGTTAATGAACTGCACTCGATTTCCTCTCGTATTTTGTGAAAGTAGATATTGATGTGTCTGATTCGCCCGTTAAGTTGATGGTTTGTCACCTGAAAGTTTATACCGGTATTATCAGCATGTAGTGTAATCAGTACATTGAGTTGAATATCATGTGGACCATTTTGTAACCATTGAATTTATCGTGGAGCCAGAGACATTGCAACATATTCCACTTCTATTGTGGAAGTACTAATGGAGATTTGTTTCTTAAAGTGCCAGGAAACACATGAACTATTGAAAAGTATCATAAATCCTGAAAAGAGTGGTGGGTATCCGGGCAAGCAGCAAAGTCAGTATTCACATATGCGTCTATTGCATTTGTCTTGTTGTATGGGTACAATAATCCAATATCTTCTGTTCCATTTATATATCTTAGAACATGTTCAGTAGCATTAAGATGTTGATAAGAAGGGTAAGAAGAGAATTGTGAGTGAAATGAAATGGTATATACTAGATCAGGTCTTGTGCCAGTCGTCAGGTACATAAGTGATCCTATTATCGATTGCTATTTGGAGATATCTGGTATCTGCACATCTTCGGTCTCTTTCATAAGTTGAATGCCTTTTGATAAGGGTGTTAAAATAGAACATAAGTTTTTCAATTACTTATCATGATAGGATTGACTTGATGTATTGTTCCTGGGTAAGAAGTATCCTATCTGGTTAATACCTGATATGTAGGCTAAGTAGGAAAGAGGCTTCCCCAAGGTTGGTAATCTCAAATGCTGTTTTCAGGTCTTCTATCAAGGATATAGCTTGTAGGATGTCAGCTGAATGTAGGGCAATGTTGTCAACATAAACTGATATGTAGATGTTGTGTTTAGTGTGAACAAACATGCATAGGTTGAATGAGGATATTGTAAAGCCTTTGGAGATTAAGAATTTTGCACAGGGAGCATACTATTCGTTTGCAGATTGCTTAAGTCTATAGAAACATCAGTTAAGTTTCTATAGGTTTTCTCCATCATGGAACCCTGGTAATGGCCATTGGTAAACTTCTTCTTTCAACTTGCTACGAAGAAAATCTGATTTAATATCAAATTGTTATAGTTGCCAGCGATTTCTTGCATTAAATTTTAACATAAAAGGAAAGCGTAACGATTCGTAACAAATTATGGGAGCGAAGGTTTCTTCAAAGCCAAAGCCTGGTATTTGTGAAAATCCTTTGGCAACCGCTCTTACATGATATTTTTCAAATGATCCATCAGTATTCTTTTTCGTTTTGAATACCCACTTACTATCTATTGGTTTTCTATTAATGGGTTTGTTGACAACGTCGAAGGTATTGTTCTTCTTTAACAACTTGATCTTATATTCCATTGCTACAGTCTATTGTTTCTTAAGCGAGCTATTAACTGCTTGGTGGTAAGTAGTTGGATCATCGTCAGGAAGTTCAGTTGTACTTCTGCTGTAGTATTCTGGTAGTCTTGTGATTCTTCCAGAATGTCTTAGGATTACTGGTGGCTCCTCCGAAATTTCTTCCGGTTGTGAAGTAGGTATAGGAAGATGATCATATTCTTCTGAGTTTTCCGGTGGTGGAGGAGGGTGAACTTCCATTGTTGTTTGTAGTGGAGTCTTATCCAGTTCTTATTCCTGAGTCGTATCCTTCGATTTGGAGGTTATCGGGAAAGATGGAGGATAGATCGTCGCAAAAGTCTCTTCTATGGTACGTGGATCTATTGGTGTCAGCAGTATTATCATCTGAGTTGTTCAATGAATTTGTTATGTTTCTGAGATCTTATATTGCGATGGAATATAAATTGAGAATATTTTGTTCGAGAAAGTATATATAACCAACAAGATATCCTTCAATAGTACTGAGTTGTAATTTCGTTCCTGGTTTTCTAGTCTCCTCTAGTATATGGACAAAACATTTAGATGTATATGGTCACAGGTTGTTGATTAACGGCTTTTTGTTGTAGAGAGATTCATAGGGCATTGTAATTCCTATAGATCAGTTGGGAAGTCTGTTGCAGAAGTAAATGGCTGTCGATATGGCTTCTGCCTAAAGTGGCAAGGCAAGCCCAGATAACATTGAACGAGTTGATGTAATAATTGTTCTATTGTATCATTTAGCAATACCATTAGTTTCATGAGAGTAAGGGGGAGATTTATCATGAATGATTCTATGCTTTTGAAATAATATTCACCACTCATTATTGACATACTTGCCTCCATTATTGGTTTGGAATCCTTCATAACTGTGTTGCCCTGGGTTTGATGTTCATTGATAAACTGGGTAAACACCTTCATAGTATTGGATTCAGACTTATAGGGTATATCTAGGTATAACAGGTATAGTTATCAATAAAGGTCACATAGTACTAGAATTTCTATAGGATTGTATTGAAAATTTTCCGCTTAAGTTGAAGTGAATTAACTCATGGGGATTTTGACATTGTTGTTCAGTGGACTCAAGTTTGCACTTGATTGACTTGGAGGTAATACAGGTTTCACATTGTCATTTGTCCGGAATCTTTAGAATAGAGGGAGCGTCAGAATAGTTGCTACTTTGAAAGTATTAAGGTAAAGGGTATCCTAAGACTTCATGCTATTATTAGTACGATATAACGTTCCTAGCTCATGGTTAACTAATAGTGACGGGCAACTAGACTTCTCTCTTTGTTTATTCTCTTATCAGATATAACAGTTCTTAGATCCTTTGATCTACGTATCACTGTTCATCGGATAACGCCTGTTAAATGATAACTAAGATAAGCTCGTCTCAGGTAGTCTTGTGAGAAATGTACCGGATATGCAAGTGTGATAAAGAGCGTAAAGATGTTTGATTCGTAATATAATAAGTAAGGAAATTACTTAGAACAATGCCTGAAGAGCCTATCTTCCTCTGCCATTTTTTTTTTTTTAATATCATATATTCATTGTTTTGGTAAGGTACAAGAACTCGCATGCAGCGCTAGCTATGGTGGAAACAAAACCCAAAATGCACTCATCCCTTCTCCGTCTGAGGCAAAAACCGAGAACCCCAAGCCCCTCTGGTATGGAGCCAACTGTACATCTCACCCTGAATTAAGCCTATCCTTACAACACAAGCGAACTCAGTTTTACGAGAAACCCGAAACGAGAAAAGCAGGAAGCCCAAGGAAAAATCCCCCTGGAAATCTCGGCCTGAAGGCACAAAAGAAAATCCCAAATCCTACCCACCAGGAACGCCCATAGCAGACCTGGTCGCCCGTAGGCTAACCCAAAGAAAAGCCCCAAACAAAGAAGGAGCCCGGCATACCGAGGCCAGGTACTCTGGGCACGGAGTGCCCCCGCCAAGCTGCGGTAGCGTGAGGAGGAGGAGAGTTCCAACCGACCCGAGGCAGTACAATACTGGCTCGAGGAAGGGGGCAAGGGCTAGAGCCCCCCTGAGTGAGGAAGCAGTAAGGTGCCAGCTGGTGGGGCAGTAAGGTGCTAGCTTAAGATAGGTGCAGTAGGGTGCCAGCTAAAAGGAGGTAGTAGGGTACCAGCCGACGGAGCCGAGGGGAGGAGGGAGGGGTAGACCCAAATGCCGAAACAACTATCGGATACATGTTCATGTCTTAACTAGGCGGTCCCATATAGCCCCCAACACCCAAGGGTGCCAGAGCACCCGTAGAGGGCGGAGAGGATGGGAGTGGCGAAATCGACCGTAGCCTGTTAAGAAAACCAACCACCAACCCCCGATCGTGGGACTGACCCGTACCCACCAGCGGGACAAAACCTGGACCCTGTAGAGGAATTAACCCGAACCAATAAGAGAGAGGCAGAAGGAATCCCTCGTGATCGCATACCGCAAACGGGATTCCCAGCCGTCTGTTGTAGGGAAAAAAGGAGCCGCCCACCCGTGCTGATGGTAAGCGAGGCTATAGCAAAAGCGGGAACGGGGTGAAAATCAACATCTCAAGATGTTGGAAAGGAGGCAGGATGGGCTCAAGAGGGTAGGTCTCAAGAGAGAAGACCGGAGAGGAGTTCCACTGTGGTGGAAGGATAAAAAGTGATGGCCTAGTCCCCCCGCAGGGGGAGGACCAGATGTGAAAAGTGGTGAGAATTCCTTAGTATTGAGATTTCAATCACCGGAGATGTAGTGGAGACGATCGATGCTATCTTCCTAGGCCGTGTTTTTTCTTTTTTTTTTTTTTTATATCATGTATTCATTGTTTTGGTAAGGTACAAGAACGTGCGTGCAGCGCTAGCTATGGCAGAAACAAAACCCAAAATCAAACAACTAACAAAAGAAAATTCAAAACCAGTTCCTCCGATGGCATCCAATAACCGACGCATTGCCTACACAGGACTCATAAAGAAAAACTACTAACTAACTAGTATCGTAATGGAAACAAATCAAAAACTCATAATAACAAGTAATAAAATCAAACAGGAGACCTTCCACCACTTAGACCATTTGGCGACGCAGCCAACGATGACTGTGGCGAGGCAGGAAGCGAAGGGGAGGGGGAAAGAGAGGGCTGGCAGAGGGCATATTGTGCATACATGTCAGGGAGGAAACCTGTTCTGGTAGCGGTGAGGTAGCGACCGAGGCCAATAAGCATCGGGATCGAGATCCATAGAGAAGAGTCAGATCCAATATCTGTTATCCCCTGGAGGTGGCGACTGCGGGCGGCAGACTTGGCAGAACAAAACAGGAGGGCATGCTCGAACGTCTCGTGCCCTTCCTTGCTCCAGGGCCAGAGAGGAGAGGGGTCGGTGTCGTGCCATGAGGGGTGGGCAGCTAAGTAGCTCTTGCCTGCGCACATCTGATGGAGCCAGCCAGAAAGGAAACACCCCAGGCCCATAAAGGGGTGCTGGCGTAGGGTGGGGCCGAAGAGGTAGTAGGGCAGGGGAGGTAAGAGGAGGCGCCAAGAGGTGAGGAGTTTCTCATGGCATCGGGCCTTGAGCAAAGCGTAGAGGGCAGGGACCCCAAGTGCGGCTACCTGTAGGGGAGGCACGAGGAGAGGGTGTGCCGGAGGGAGGGGGTTACTACGGTTGCCAATAATGAAGGGAATGCGGTGGGCGACTGCATCAACAGGGAGGTGACGTCGGTTGGGTGGGGAGGGCGGTTTGGTTAACCATCTGAGGGGAGTGTAGTTGGGGCCAGCCCAAGGGTGGTGGCCTTGGACAGAACCAGGGAGACTGAGGGAGTCGGGTGCCCAGAAGGGGGACGTAGTTGGGACAGAGTGGTCCAGGCAGGCCGATGCCGGGTTGATTTCAGGTGGCAGGCAGACGAGAGAGACAGCCACTAGACGTTGTAGGTGTTTAATTAGGAGGTCGATAGGAGGGAGGGAGGCCTCACAGGGGAGAATGGCCGTGTTGGTAGAAGCGAAGCAGTTTGTAACCCACCTTTGTACCCGGTGCCAGAATGCTCTCATCTTGTCGAGCATTTTGGAGTTGGGGGAGAGCAGGTCGCAGCCATAGAGGAGGATGGGGCGGACTAGGGAGGAGGCAAGATGATGGCACAGGTGTGGTGTAAGACCCTTGCCTGGCCGCGACAGGCGGTATATTGTAGTGAGAGCAGCTTCAGCCAGGGCGAGGCGTCCGGTGAAATGGAAGGAGGTGGCCCGGTCCAACGCAAGAGTCGTGGGCTCCCGCCAGTAGACCAACCACCGAAGTACTTGGGCTGGTTTGTAGGGGACGGCGTCTACTGAGACGGGGAGGGGAGAAGGGGGCCCTCTCTGTTGGCGCATCCTCCAGTGCATTAGTTCTGTTTTGGGGAGTGAGAAGGCAACACCTATGCGCCTTTCTTTCGATGTGAGTGAGGATGCGACTGCCTGTAGCTACTGGACATTGCGCCGGTAGGAGGGCGAGGCTACTGTTATAGCGAAGTCGTCGACGTGGGAGAGGAATATGCCGTTGGGGACTGGGGAATGGAGGGAAGAAACGTAGATCAGAAAAAGGAGAGGGGAGACAGGTGATCCCTGGGGGGTGCCGACCTGGACTGGCGAGACGACTTTAGGAGAACCTTGGTATAGGAGGTGGTATTGTAGGCCATGTAGGAAGGATCGGACCCACGAAATAAGGTAGGGCGGAACGCCTTTTTCGCGAAGTTTGTGACATAGGGCAGCCGAGTCGACGTTATCAAAGCCCCCTTTGACGTCAAGAAAAAGTGTGGAGGAACAGAGACCCATGCTGTGTGAAAGCCGGACCTCATGTGAGAGGGTAGCAAGGGTGTCGAAAGTGCCGATGCGTGATAGCGAACCACATTGGTTAGGGTGGATGAGGCCAAGGACCCGAGCAACCGCGGCTAGTCTTACAGCTACCACGCGCTCCAGGATCTTGGAAAGGGTTTGGAGGAGGACTATAATGCGGAAGAAGGCTGGTGTATCATAGGAGGCCTTGCCAGGCTTGTCGAGTACAATACCGTTGGCCTGCTTGAGGGATGAGGGGTGAAAACCGTATAGTAGGAGGGGACTTAGGAGGGAGCTGAGGATCTTTGGGTTGGTGCCATGGACTCTTTTTCAAACTGAGTATGGGACGTGGTCGGGGCCAGGGGCGGACGAGCTTGAGCTGGAGGCCAGAGCCTTGGAGACCTCTTCTTTAGTGACTACGTCAAGGTCTTTGAAGGGGCGCAGGATAGTAGGAAGGGAGGAGGATTCTCTAGGGGGGAAAAGGTGGGTCAGGAGGGCAGTGTTGACAGCAAGTAGAGTGTCAGCATCTGGGAAAGATGGAAACCGGTCAGGGGGGCGCTCAATTGCGAATCGTTTGGCTGTCCATACAGTCTTCGGGATTACAGAGGAGAGGAAGTCGTCCCAATACTTTCGCTTAGCCTGCTTCATGGCCTTAAAATAAGCCTTGAGGGACGACGGGCTTTAGTCCGGGAGTACATATTAGGGGTCTTGCGGGCGCGACGTATTGCGGCGTGAAATAAGATTCTGAGAGAGGAGAGGAGCGGCGACCACCAAGGTTTAGAGCGGGTTAACATGCGATTGAGAGGGGTGTGCAGGAGGAGATTGGTGTGGAGGCGGTCGACATTGCCGTCGAACCAGGTCGGAGCAGAGGCCAAGGTCGGGAGGGTAGGAGGTGGAGAAACAACAAACAACTTAAGGGCGTCACCAAGGGCAGGCCAATCCGTCTTGGCCCAGGCTGGTGTGGGGGCAGGGGGGAACAATAAAGGAGTGGAGAGTGAAATGTAAATCAGAACGTGGTCAGAGCCAGTGGACGGGAGCGGGGTAGCCGATTCCGCGAAGAGTTAGGCTGCCATGCTATTGGTAAAGGAGAGATCAAGAACGGAGGGCCTGCCCACTGAGGCAAAGGGAAGATAAGTAAATACACTAGGGGTATTAAGGAGAGAAAAACCAGGTAAAGAGGCCAACTGAAAATAAGGAACTGACGTTCCAAGTTCAGTAGATGAGATGACCCTCAATGGGTCGGAAAGTGGGTTGTGGAGGTTAAAGTCTCCCACAACAAAAATGGGGAAACATAAATCAGGAAAGCGCAGCTCAGGAGGAACAATGCGTGTATGGGCTGAGACACCTTGGGTGTTGTCCACATTGTACACCGGAAGGCGAGTTTGTGAGGAGGAGCAAAAGCCTACATCGGAGAACAGGTCGACCGCCATCATGTTGGCAGACTGGCCCACCCATACAGGCAAAAGGGAAACAACTTCAAGAAAAAACGAAAGAGCATAGCAAGCCACACGCGGTTTGCCGAAAGAAAAAGGCGGGAAAAAATATTTATAAGCAGGGTAGGAAGGCAAACGTGCACGCCATACAGGGGGATCCTGTATGGCCACAATCGCAGGCAAAGAAGGCAAAGCAGAAAAGCTTTGAAACAAGGAAAGAAAAACATCCCAGCTATCCAAGCTGTTATGTTGAACGAAGGAGAGGTTTAAAAGGCCACAATCCCTGCCAGAGGGCCTGGGGAGAGGAGAGTCGGGAGAAGGCATTTACCCGGACAGGCCGGAGGGGGTTTCTGCGGTGCGGGCTGGGTCATAGTCCCCCTGGGTGGGAGGGATGTTGGCCCAGGAGGAGGAACGAGTGGCTGTCAGAGGTGTCTTAGGCGGGACGCGAGGACGGGGACGGCGGGGAGTTGCGAAAGGCCGGGCAAGAGTTTGTCTCGGGGTGGAGGGGCCAGCACCAGAGTCGGCACCATCAGGGCCGACATCCATGCCATCCTCGTCATCAAGGTCTAACGGTTGTGAGGTGGGGGGGTCTTTGCGGGTTGGGACGGCTCGTTCCGGGCAGTTCCTGTCAGTGGCCGCGTGCGTTTCCTTACAGTTAGGGCAGAAAGCAGTTGAGAAGGGACAGCAGTTGAGGACCGCTTTGGTGTTACCCGCTTTAGGGCAGGTGGGGTTCTTGCAGCGGGGCGCCGAACGTGTGTACGAGAGGGAGCAGATTGGACATATCGGGCGATCTAGCTTACGTCGAGGGGCCTGATGACCGAACTTCCGACAGTTGCGGCACTGGGTGAAGCGGTTGGTTGAGAAGGCAGGTTCAACTCGGGGTCTTCTAGAGAAGAGGTGGATTGAGGTTCCCATGGTATTGATGTCCTCAGGAGCGATGATGACGACGACAGAGGTAGCGGACTTGGACATCCTGGACTCCAAGTCGCGGTTGAGGTAGCGGGTTGAGAAGATGGTAACGCCCGTGGCGTTGCGGACTGACTCCTGGGGGAGGGAGAGGAGGTCATCTTGGTCTTCTGGGAGGTAGGCGAGGAGGAGGGAGTGGATAGCGAGTTGGGTCTCTTTAGGGGCGGGGCGGAAGGGTAGGTAGGCATTGTCGCCTACCCGTGAGAGTTGGTTGAGCCGGTTGGTGAGAGCTTGGTAGTATGGGGCGTAGGAGGTAGCAGGAGTGTGGGGGTCGAGGACAGTAAGGGTGACAGAGCCCCTGTCGTTGGCCCTGGCAGATAGGGAGAGAGGTAGGAGGCAGTTGGCTTCTCAGAGAACCAAAGCAGCGATCTCGGGGAGGGTCACAGAAATTCTTTCGGCTTCAGGATGGAGGGCAGGGGAGGAGGAAGGGGTAAAGAAACGACGTTGTGCTGCTGGCAGGATGGGAGCCTCTTTAATAGGAGGAGCCGTCATGCCTGATGCGACTTACGCAGCAGAAGGTGTTTTCGGCATGGGCCCCTTGGTCTTCTTCCGGCACCCAGCGGCGGCAGCCGGGTGAATGAGCGAGGAGGGCGTAGGTAGGTTGTATCCATGTTGCCAGGGGTCCACTCAGAGAGGGGGGGGTATTTGCCATCACGGAAGGCCCGGGCCTCCTACGAGTTGGCGTATTTGACCGCGTAGGCTTCGGGGTGGCCGTAGTTCTTACCCGTAACGGTGTCATAGCGGGGGGTGTCAAGCTTATACCCGTCCACAATCAGTCCAACCTGATAAAGGGATGTACGGGAGGGGGCCTGTTGGGGTTTTGGGACGGCAGGAAGTTGTACCGTGTTAGCCAGTGGGGATGGGGCTAATTGGGGGACTTTTTTCCCCTTACGGGTAGGGGGCGGAGCTGGTGGTGCCGGAGCTTGCTGACGTGGGGGCGGTAGTTGGGAAAGCCTTTGTGACAGGTCACGCGGAGCTGACTCAATAGGTGCTAGGGTTGAAAGGGAGTAAGCCTGAGCGGTGGAAACACCATCAGACAGCCTCTGGACTTTGGAGGCGAGGAGGTCGATTCGTTCCTTGGTAGTGGCAAGACCAATGAGGGTAGCAACCAGGAGGGGAATGAGGACGGCCTCGCCTACCGTGAGCTCGCGAAGGTCTGACGAGATGAGAGGGGGGACGGAGGAGAAAGTATCTCCAAGGAAAGGCTGTAAGGACTGTACGAGTGCCGGGATCGCGAAGATTGTACGGTGGTGGAGCTGAGCAGAGCTCACCCTAGAGGGGTGGGTGGAACCAATGTCAGACATTGGAGCGTTAGGCAGAGACTTGAAGCCTAAGCGAGAGGTGGGTAGACGTGTAAAAGTGAGGGGACACCAGACGCGATGGTGTTGAGAATGCGTGAGGAAGTTATGGTCACGAAAATAGGGGGCGCAGAGCGTGTGTTATCTTCCTTGGCCGTTTTTTTTTTTTTTTTTTTTTTTTTTTTTTTTATATCATGTATTCGTTGTTAAGGTACAAGAACTCGCATGCAGCGTGAGCTATGGCGTAAACAAAACCGTAAAGCACGCATCCCTCCTCCGTCTGAGGCAAAAACCGAGAACCCCAAGCTCCTCTGGTATGGAGCCAACCGCACATCTCGCCCTGAATCAAGCCTATCCTTACAGCCCAAGCGAACTCAGTTCTAAGAGAAACCCAAAACAAGACAAGCAGGAAGCCCAAGGAAAAATCCCCCCGGAAATCTCGAAACAAAAGAAACCAAACTCATACCTACCAGGAACGCCCATAGCAGACCTGGCCGCCCAGAGGGTAACTTAAAGAGCCCCAAACAAAGTAGGAGCCGGGCACACCGTGCCAGGAACTCTAGCAACGGTGTGCCTCGGCAAAGCCGCGGTAGCCAAGGAGGAAGGGATGGTGCCGACCGGCCTGAAACAGTGCAATACCGACTGGAGGCGGGAGACCAGGGCTTGGATCCCCAATAAAACACGGGTGGTAGTAGGGTGCCAGCTAGGGGAGCAGTAAGGTGCTAGCTTAAGATAGAGGCAGTAGGGTGCCAACCAGGAGTAAGAGGGGGGAGGGTAGTAGGGTACCAGCCATGTGAGCCGAGAAGAGGAGAGAGGAGGGGCAAACCCAAATGCCAAACCAACTATCGGATATGTGTTCGTGCCTGAACTAGGCGGCCTACTGAAGCCCCCAGTGCCCACGGATGACAAAGCAACCGTATCGGGTTGAGAGGAGGAGGATGGCGAAAGCGACCGTACCCTGTTGAGAAGACCAACCACGATACCCTGACCGTGGGATTGACCCATACCCACCATCGGGACAAAACCCAGACCCAGCAGAGGGATTAACCCGAACCGACCAGAGAAAAGCAGAAGGAGTCCATCATAATCGCGTACCACAAGCCGTGTTCCCAGCCGTCTGTTGTAGGGAAAAAGGAGAAACACGACCGTGCTAATGCTATGCGAGGCTAAAGCAAAAGCGGGGAAGAAGAGAGCCCAGCATTTAGAGATGCCAGGAAGGAGTAGGGAGGATCTCAAGAGGGTAGACCTCAAGAGAGAAGGTAGGAGAGAAGTTCTACTGTGGTAGAAGGATAAAAAGTGATGGCCCAGTCCCCCACCTAGGGGGGAGGACCAGAGGCGAAAGATCGTGTCAATTCCTGTAGGGTTGAGATTTCAATCACCGGAGGTGTAGCGGAGACGGTCGGTGTTATCTTCCTCAGCCTTTTTTTTTTTTTTTTTTTTTTATATCATATATTCATTGTTTGGTTAAGGTACAAGAACGTGCATGCAGCGCTAGCTATGGCAGAAACAAAACCCAAAATCAACCAACTAACAAAAGAAACAACCGAAACCAGTTCCTCCGATGGCGTCCAATAACCGACGCATTGCCTACACAGGACTTATAAAAGAAAACTACTAACTAACTAGCATCATAATGGAAACAAATCAAAACTCTAAAGCAATGAAATCAAACGGGAAACCTTCTACCACTTGGACCATTTGGCGACCCAGCCAACAACTACCGAGGCGAGGCAGGAAGGGAAGGAGAGGGGGATAAAGAGGGCAGGCGGGGGGCATAGTGTGCGTACATGTCAGTGGGGAAGTCAGTTCTGGTGGCGGTAAGGTAACGACGGAGGCCCACAAGGGACGGGATCGTGGTCCAGAGAGGAGAGTCAGGTCCGATATCCGTAGTCCCTTGGAGGTGGCGACGTCGGGCGGCAGACTTGGCTGAACAGAGTAGGAGAGTGTGCTCGAACGTTTCATCCCCATCCTCACGCCAAGGACAGAGGGGGGAGGGGTTCTCGTCATGCAAGGAGGGGTGGGCAGCAAGGTAGCTTTTACTGGCGGGCATCTGGTGGAGCCGACCTGAGAGGAAACGATCCAAGCCCATGAAGGGGTACGGGTGGAGGGAGGGGCCGTAGAGGTAATATAGGAGAGGAGGCGAAAGAAGGGGCCAAGAAGTGAGGAGTTCCTCACGGCACCTGGCCTTGAGGGAGGCGTAGAGGGCAGGGGCCACATGAGGGGCATTCTGGAGGGGAGGGAGGAGGAGAGGATTCTGCGGGGGAAGGGGTTCGCTATGGTTGCCGACTTTGAAGTGCACCCGATGGGCAACTGCATCGACAGGGAGGTGGTGGCGTTTCGGGTGGGAGGCGTTAGGTGGAAGCCGACTCTAAATATTTGTCAAGCAGACTTGGGCCTGAATCTTTCGTAATAGATAGAGATTTATTTAGGACGGCTCGGTGTCATTATTTTCATTTATGACTACTAAGAACTCACTTGAATCGATGGAGGAATTATTTTTATAAAGATTCGTAGGTAAAACAATGTTATATTGTTAAGGTCTCACCTCGTTTGCTTGTTTTCTAAAAGCTTGGGAGGCACATCGATATTTATATTCCGTGTCTGAGTGTTCGCGGACCACTTCTAATCCTCCTATAACAAAGTACCTTCCCCAAAATCATACGCTACGTTTCATAGTCTTAACAAGTACGAACACCGTTTGGCCCTGAAATCTTGCACACTATCTTCATCCTCATAAATTCTTTTCAGTCTTATCGTAGGATGTGTTATTATCCTCAAATGACCAGTCTTCGATTTATAGAGCCGAATAGACTTCTGTCTGAAACTGCAGTCGTCTTGACTATCGTCCCAGTAGTCTCTTCTGATTTCACATAGTGGCCAGCGTATGTGTCGGGCACCTATGCATGATGCAGGCTTCTTAGACAGTGCGCCAACACCCGTATGTCTACCACCCATTAGGTCATCTGAGTCTGAGCAGCTTCCCCTCGGTCCGCCTCGCCTCAAAGAGAATCACCTCTCGAGGGATCCCGTTTCTAGGACCAACCAACATACAGCGGCCTTCAGATATGTATTGATGTCATATCTATCCCCTATGGCCTCGGAGGCACTGTAGGAGTAGTTGCGGATTTTTGAACCGAAAACGTCCCGTCACTTTCGGCCCGTAGTTAGGATGCTGAATTTTGAAGCCTAATAACTCAATGCGCCCGCTATGGATTTCCTTCGTTCCACTTCTCAGAGGTACCCCATTTTTTGCTTCTTTTTTTTTTTTTTTTTTTTTTTTCTTTATATCATATATTCATTGTTTGGTTAAGGTACAAGAACGTGCATGCAGCGCTAGCTATGGCAGAAACAAAACCTAAAATCAACAACTAACAAAAGAAAAAACAAAACCGATTCCTCCGATGGTGTCCAATAACCGACGCATTGCCTACATAGGACTTATAAAGAGAAACCTACTAACTAACTAGTATCGTAACGGAAACAAATCAAAAACTCGTAACAATAAGCAAGTGACATCAAACAGGAGACCTTCCACCACTTAGACCATTTGGCGACCCAGCCAACGACAACCGAGGCGAGGCAGGAAGGGAAGGGGAGGGGAAAAGAGAGGGCTGACGGGGGGCATACTGTGTATACATGTCGGGGGGGAAACCAGTTCTCGTAGCGGTGAGGTAGTGACCGAGGCCCAGAAGCGCCGGGATCGAGGTCCATAGGGAAGAGTCAGCTCCAATATCTGTTATCCCCTGGAGGTGGCGACGGCGGGCAGTAGACTTGGCAGAACAAACTAAGAGGGCGTGCTCGAACATCTCGTCTCCGTCCTCACACCAGGGACAGAGGGGAGAGGGGTCTGTGTCGTGCCACGAGGGTTGGGCAGCTAAGTAGCTCTTGCCAGCGCGCATTTCGTGGAGACGGCCAGAAAGGAAACACCCCAGGCCCATAAAGGGGTGCTGGCGTAGGGTGGCACCGAAAAGGTAGTAGGGCGGGGGAGGTGAGCGGAGGCGCCATAAGGTGAGGAGCTCTTCACGGCACCTGGCCTTGAGCGAGGCGTAGAGGGCAGGGGCTCCAGGCGGGGCTATCTGAAGGGGAGGCAGGAGGAGAGGGTTTGCAGGAGGGAGGAGGTCGTCACGGTTGCCAACGATGAAGTGAATGTGGTGGGCAACAGCATCGACGGGATGGTGACGTCGGTTGGGCGGGGAGGGCGGTTTGGAGAACTATCTGAGGGGGGTGTAGTTGGGGCCAGCCCAAGGGCCACCGCCCTTGGCCGAACCAGGGAGACGGAGGAAGTCGGGTGCCCGGAAGGGGGACGTAGTTGGGACAGAGTGGTCCAGGCGAGCAGTTGCCGGGTTGATTTCAGGTGGCAGGCAGACGAGGCGGACTGCCGCCAGGCGTTGAAGGTGCTTGATTGGGAGGTCGATTGGAGGGAGGGAGGCCTCAAAGTGGAGAATAGCCGTGTTGGTAGAAGCGAAACAGTTTGTAACCCACCTCTGTACCCGGTGCCAGAACGCTCTCATCTTGTCTAGCATTTTGGAGTTGGAGGAGAGCAGGTCGCTGCCGTAGAGAAGGATGGGGCGGACTAGGGAGGAGGAGAGACGATGGCATAGATGTGGTGCAACACCCTTGCCCGGCCGTGACAGGCGGTCTATCGTAGAGAGAGCAGCTTCAGCCAGGGCGAGGGGCCTGCTGAAGTGGGAGGAGGTGGCCCGGTCCAATGCAGGAGTTGCGGGTTCCAGCCAGTAGCCCAGCCACCGAAGTACTTGGGCCGGTTTGTAGGTGTTTGGCGGAAGCCGACTCTGAATAATTGTCGAGAAGACTTAGGCCTGAATCTTTCGTAATAGGCGGAGATTTGTCTAGGAAGGCTCGTGGTCGTTCTTTACGTTTATGACTACTAAGAACTCGCTTAATCGATAAGGGAAATAGTTTTATAAAGATTCGTATGTAAAACAATGTTATATTGTTAACGTCTCTTCTCCGTTGCTTGATGATGTCTAAAAGCTTGGGAGGCACTTCGATATTTATATCCCGCGTCTGAGTGTTCGCGGACTACATCTAATCCTCCTATAACTAAGTATCTATCCAAAATCGTACGCTAACGTCTCGTGGTCTTTAACAAGTGCGAACACTGTTTGACCCTGAACTCTCACATGCCATCTTCGTTCTCATAAATTCTTTTCCGTTTAATCGTAGGATGCGTGATTATCCTCGAATGACCGATCTTCGATTTATAGAGACGAGTCGACTCTTGTCTGAAACTGCAGTCATTTTGACTATCGTTCCAGTAGTCTCTTCCGATTTCACATAGTAGCCAGCGTATGCGTCAGTTACCTATGCATAATGCAGGCTGTGTAGACAGTGTGCCAACACTCATAAGTCTACCGCCTATTAGGTCTTCTGAGTCTGAGCAGCTTCCCCTCGGTCCGCCTCGCCTCAAAGAGAATCACCTCTCGAGGGATCCTGTTTCCAGGACCAACCAACATACAGTGGCCTTCAGATAGGTATTGGTGTCATATCTATCTCCTATGGCCTCTGGGGCTCTGTAGGAGTAGTTGCGGATTCTTGAACCGAAAACGTCCCGTTACTTTCGGCCCATAGTCAGGGTGCCTAACTTTGAAGCCTAATAACTCAATGCGCCTCTGACGGATTTCCTCCGTTCCACTTCTCAGAGGTACCCATTTTTTTTTTTTTTTTTTTTTTTTTTTTTTATATCATATATTCGTTGTTTAAGGTACAAGAACTTGCATGCAGCGCTAGCTATGGCAAAAACAAAACCGTAAACACACGCGTCCCTCCTCCGTCTGAGGCAAAAACCAAGAACCCCAAGCCCCTCTGGTATGGAGCCAACCGCACATCTCGCCCCGAATCAAGCCCCCCCTACAACCCGGATGAACCAAGCCCCAAGAGAAACCCAAGACAGGAAAAGCAGGAAGCCCAAGGAAAAATCCCCCCGGAAATCTCACCACAAAGAAAACCAAACTCATACCCACCAAACCATGCCCATAGCACGGCCGGCCACTTAAAAGCTAACCCTCGATCGGGCCCAAGAGGACCAGGTGCACCGTTTCATGGCGCTACCCCCACCAAGGGGGAAAGCTTGACGAGGAGAGATCTCGACCGACCGGAGACAGTGCAATACCAACCGGAGGGAGAGGAGCCAGGGCTGGGGCCCCCCAGAGAGAGGTGGCAGTAAGGTGCCGGCAGGGGGAGCAGTAGGGTGCTAGCCAGGGGCAGTAAGGTGCCAGCTGGGAGAGCAGTAGGGTGCTAGCCGAAGCGGTGGCAGTAGGATACCAGCCGAACGAGCCGAGGGAGGAAGAGGGAGGGGTAGACCCAGATGCCGAAACAACTATCGGAAACGTGTTCGTGTCTTAACTAGGCGGTCTCCATTAACCCCCAGTACCAACAGTAGATAAAACCACCGTAAAGGGCAGAGAGGAGGAGAGAGGCGAAATCGACCGCAGCCTGTTGAGAAAACCAACCACCAACCCCCGACCGTGGGACTAACCCGTACCCACCAGCGGGACAAGACCCGGACCTAGCAGAGGGACTGACCCGAACCGAGCAGAAGAAGGAGAAGGAATCCATAGGAATCGCGTACCCCAAACCGTATTCCCAGCCGTCTGTTGTAGGGAAAAAGGAGGAACCCGACCGTGCTGATGCTAAGCGAGGCTAAAGCAAAAGCGGGGAAGGAGAGAACCCAGCGACGAGGATGCCAGGAGGGAGGAGGAGGGTTCCCATGAGGGTAGACCTCAAGAGAGAAAGCAGGAGAGAGGTTTTGCGGTTGCAAAAAGATAAAAGATGATGGCCTAGTCCCCCCCACAGGGGGAGGACCAGACGCGAAAAGTGGTGATGATTCCTTGGTGTTGAGATTTCAATCACCGGAGGTGTAGCGGAGACGGTCGTTGTTCTCAGAGGTACCCAGAGGTGCCCTCTTATATATCCTGTGAACAGCTTACGGTCGGACGGACGGCAGCGACGGATATGGTGTTATGAAGTGGGCTTCATTGTGATGACATTATAGTCATGGGACGCAACTCTTCGAAATCTAGCTAAGGACGTGCGGGCCCCAGAACGGGGCCGGAGGGGGGTGTTAGGCTCTCGATAAATGAGGGTCTGTGCGCAGTTACCCTACCGAGAGGTCTGTGCATTTTCTTTATGCCTAACATGAGCTCCCTCCTACAAGGTCTCGCCTCGAGCACCTTTCTTAATTATCTCTTATTTAACAAAATTCCTTTTAAGACCCGATGTGGTCAGGGTAAAAAACCTTCCGGTGTTTGCTTGTCCACCGTAGGAAAACCTTTTCCTCATCGTCTTACTTCTTCCTGCCCTGGCATCTCCGGGTTGTCTCGATGAAACTCTCCGACTACTTCCTCAGCATTTTCCATGCCCGTAGCGGGTTCCCAAGTATTTTCATCTTCTGCACAACCCTGCCATTTCACAAAATACCATAGCTCTCGTACCTGCCGGTATCGATTGCTGATCCTTTTCCTATATGTCCGTATTTCGCTTCGGACAATTTTCTCTATTTCCCATTGCAAATCCCCTTCAACCTCCTCTGGTTCCCTCGGAGGTTGTCTGCGGTCTGGATGAACCGATTCTCGATATGGTTCGAGTAGGGATACATGGAAGACAGGGTGAATGTTCCATCGATCGGATATGTTTAGCTTAAACGCACGACTGCCTCTTTTTTCCAATATTTGGAACGGCCCATATAGTTTGGGCGCTAGCTTTTTTGACTTTCGCTTAGTGCGTATGTTTTTCGCGTTTAACATAACTTTATCGCCAATCTTAAACTCAGGTTGTCTGTTGGCTTTTCGATCGTAGTATTTCACCATTCCTTCCCGTGTCTTTTCAAGCGAGCTCTTTGCTTGTTCGTGTATCGTCTTAATCCAGTTCGCGTATAGGGAAGCGCCGGGTTTTGAACTTCACGTTCTTTCATCCACTCAGTTTGTGGGTGGAAACCATAGTTCGCGTAAAAGGGGGACATTCCGTGAGCGTTGGTTGCAGAGTTGTTATATGCATGTTCTGCTAGCGGCAGTAACTGATACCAGTCATCTTGGTCATAGTTAATAAAACTTCGGAGATATCCTTCCAGCACTTGGTTGGTTCTCTCTGTCTGTCCATCCGTCTGTGGATGATATGCCGTCGACATTCGTCGTTTTATATCCAACGCCTTGCACAATGATTCCCAAAACTCGCCAGCGAACTTAGAGTCCATATCCGAAATGATCTCCGTTGGTAAGCCATGTAGCTTCCAAACCTCCCTTAAGAACGTGTTTGCGACATCCTTTGCCGTAGCCGTAGTCTGTAGTCCAAGAAAGTGTGCCATTTTTGTAAATCGGTCAACAACTACCATGATTTGTGTACAACCTGTGACTCTGGTAGTTGGGTGATGAAGTCTACTGATATCGACGACCATGCCGTGAACGGCGTCTGCAGTGGTTGCAACAGTCCGTATTTCGCATGTCGGGGTGACTTGTTGTGTTGACATTCATCACAGGACCGCACGTAGTCATTGATCCATTCGGCTAGCCCTTTCCAATAAAAATCTCTCATGATGATTTCTAGGGGTTTTTCCTGTCCGAAGTGTCCGGCTATCTTTGCGTACAATACTTGGTTGTCTGGGACGAATAGACGATTCTTATAGTATAGAAGGTCGTCGATCAGTGTCCAGTTCTTAGGGAATTCCTTTCCTTCATTTCGGAGCTTTGACAAGTCCTCGCGTCGTTTCAGCCAGTCTCTATCCGATAGCGTCGCCTCAAGAAGTTGTCCAAGGAACTCGGGGTTAAACTTCTTCATTGTCTTTTGTTTTAGCATGGCCGTTGATATTAGTATTTTCTCTGGTATTTCTTCGATGTCGTACCAGGACAAATTTTTGTCTGCCGATGCTTCTAGCTGACATATGATGGGTTCTTGTTCCTTTAATGTTAGACTTCTTGTAGCGATGTCGGTGCTTCCAAAACCTTGGGCTCCTCTTTCAGTCTCGTCTAGCTTATCGACCTCCATTAAATCGGATGTGTCGATTTTTTCCACTATGAGTTGAGCCATTCTGTCTCCTTCTCGGATTTGGCAATCAACATCCTTGTGATTATATAGCAAGACTTTGAGTTCTCCCGTATAGTCGGCGTCTATTGTCCCTGCGCCGACCGCGACCGAAATTCCGGAACGTACTGCCAGCCCACTACGAGCCGCTACTCGTCCATATGTTCCTGCTGGTAGGCTTATTGCTAGTCCAGTGTCGAGTAGCGCTTGTCCTTGTTTAGGGATGATGGCGTCGCTTATGGCATAGAGGTCATGCCCGGCCGCCATTCTTGAACCTTTAGTGGGTAACCTCGCCTTGTGGTTCAAGCGTCTTACTCGGATGTATTTGTCCGAGGTATTCGTCTCTGGCTTTAATGCCAGGTCTTTCTCATCGCTCCAACCGAACACTTCTTCTCCTAATTCTTCCTTTTCTTCCCGTAGTGCCAACAGCATTACTTGGAAGTGTTCTGGCTTTAGAACTGTTTGCTCGCGATGCGTAGCTCCCTCCTCAGGACGGTACTCCGGCCGTCTACTCAGGGCGTCCGGCTTTCCGCCTTTTGTCCCTGGTCGGTAAACAATCTTAAAATTGTATTCTGCTAGCTTCTGAGCCCACCGGATTTGGCGTCCACTCCAAACCTTGGAAGTAAGGAAGTATTGTAGGTTTTGGTGATCGGTGTAAACCGTCACAGGTTTTTCCGTGCCCACTAAATATTGTCTCCATTCTTTGAACGCTTCTAGGATTGCAAGCAGTTCCTTGTCATGGATTTCGTAGTTTGTTCAGCCGAGTTCAACTTTCGTGAGTGGAAAGCAACTGGATGTAGCCTTTTTTCCACAACTGTGACAAGACACAGCCTAAGGCAAAGTCGCTTGCATCCGTCTCTACCACCGTTTCCCGGTCTGGGTAGAAATGTTGTAGAATGGGCGCAGTCGTAAAGCGATGCTTTAGCTCTTTGAACGCTGATTCTTGCTCAGCGCCCCAATGAAAATCCTTTGGATTTCCTTTTAGTGTCTCCGTTATAGGTTTACACACTCCGGAGAAACTTCGTATAAATCGTCGGTAAAAATTGGCAAATCCAATGAATATCTGGACTTCCTTTACCGACGCCGGCGATTTCCAACTCAATACGGAATCGACTTTCCTCGTGCTCATAGCCACTCCTTCGACAGATACCATATATCCCAGGAATTCTACTTCTTGGACATGAAAGACTGACTTTTTCAAGGATACAGCTAGTTGGTAGTCTGCGAGTCTTTGCAAGACTTGATCGACTAACTCAACGTGGCTTTTTTCATCCTTTGAATATATCAAAATGTCATCCAAATAGCAGACCACTCCTTAGTCCAAAAATTCATGCAGGACTTGGTTCATCATGTCTTGGAAGGTTGCCGGAGCATTAACGAGCCCGAAAGGCATCACCTTGTATTCGTAATGGCCGTATCGAGTTCGAAAAGCTGTCTTCCACTCGTCCCCCTCTTTAATTCTTATCAGATGATAGCCGTCTTTCAGATCAAGCTTCGTGAAAATTTTAGCCCCAGCTACTCGATCTCTTAGTTCGGACATCAGTGGCAGTGGGTGCTTGTTCAAAACCGTAATACGGTTGAGGTTTCGGTAGTCTACAACTAACCGAAGTTTGCCGTCAGGTTTTGGCACGAACAGCACTGGTGCGCCTGCTGGGGATTTGCTTCTTGTGATTTTTCCTTGATCCATCATCATTTTAAGGTATTCCCTTAATGCGGCAAGTTGTTTTTCTGACAAGGGGTATATTGAACCCCAGGGCGCTTTCGCGTCGTCCTTTAGTTCGATTTCATGATCGAACGTCCTCTGGGGCGCCAACCTTTCCACTGTCTGTGGCAAGAATAGGTCCTTGTGTCGCCAATATTCTTGAGGTAGCGATCCCAAGACTATATCGTCGGGACTTTCGCTAATGCCAATTCTTCCAATATAGGCAGCGTTTTCGTCAAAGACTACCGTCTCATCGTATTCGAACATGTCGGCTATTCCTTCGTCTTCCTCCACACATTTTTCGCAACATTTTGCGTCGAACGACCCTTTTTGGGTCTTCAATGTGGGATATAGGATGTTCCTCATGCCACCAGCCGAATGGTATGATCATCCCGTACGATCCAAGTTCTGCTATCTCGCAGGTTATCTCAGACAGATGTTTATTTCTTCCTATTTCTAACCATAAGGGATGGGTGTAAAACTTCCCTCCGGAGACTGCGGCGGTCCCATCAAACCCATAAATTTTGACCGCGTCCGACCGTTGTGTGAATGGTAATCGGTGTTCCTGTACCAATCTTTGATTGATGACGAACACATTAGAGCCTGAGTCCAATAGGACTTTAATTTTTTGTCGCCTATGGTTTAAAAAGAGGTAGGCGTCTCCCTCAGGGCAGGAATATCTTTTAGGTAGAGACGCGTAAAGCTTGCGTCTTCGCGGCTGTCCGCGATCTTCTTCTGGGTTTCGTTTTGGCATTGTGTAACAAGGTGTTTGTTACCATGCCCGCACGGTTTCGACCATTGAGGTCTCCTCAGACAAACTGAAATATTTTTGGTATATCGGGCAGCCCACTACTAGCGGTCTTTACCTCCTGCCGAGGAGTTCCCATACCTTCCACTTTTTCTACCTGTGGAACCAAACTTGGGGGTCTCTGCCATCATCGAGATACCATGGGGACAAGAGCCAGGTGCGTAGGGCTGGTCGGCTGTCCTTTTGATAACCTTCTCGGGCTTAGTATCCACCCTCGCTTAACCATAGACAGTGTCCTCATTTTATCGGGTGCCCGTCCGGTACCAGCGCGGCACCTAAGAAGTAGTAAATAGAGGTGAGGTCTAGAGCTCTTGTACCTAGTGGTCGAAGATACGCCTCGCTCATCCCCTAAGTTTTTCATCTTAGCCCTACTGTCGCTCCTGTCGGTACCCTTGGTGCTGTCTGTTTCCTGTCTAGGTTTTGGTCCTTATCGGAGACCTTTCAGATTCCAGGTCACGTGCCTGACTACCCAAACAAGCATGTGTCCGGACATTGGGGCGAAACATACGTTATTACCTTGGGAAGCATAGAGGCGCCGCCAATGTCACCATTGCTCTTTTTAATCCTCTTGTCTCAGCAAGAGGGACGCGTGTACTCCCACTCAGGTCGTCCAGCATGGTTGCTTGCCTCGCTTCGGTCTCCGGTTTTGCCGTTGATTTCGATTCCTAGAGACCATGTGTCTACTAGACTACCCGAACACCGTCGTTGTCGGTACCCTTGTGAAGACCTTATGTGATTTCTTCGTCTTCGCCTAATTCCCACAACCGGCTGGTGGTTCGGACCTGTCCAGCCTGTGCGGGTCTTCGAGGAGGTCTAGGTGGCTTGATAGACCTTGCTCGACTTGGGCCCATTCTTAGTGGCCTTCGGCTAACTGCGGCCGCTGATACTTGAATGTTCCCATAGCACGTTTTATATGTGTGTTTCTTTTCCACATCTCGTGCAGTTGTTGTCCTTTTTTCTCGCATCAATGACGCTTTGCGAGATTCCTTGGTGTGCTTCAGACCAATTCGAGTGTGTGATCGGAGCACTTCCTCCTAATTTTTTAGTTGGCCGTTCCGACTTGTGATCCTCACGTTTCCTTTTTCGTGAGGGTCCCCCACCTCCATTTATATAAGCCTTATCTCTTCGTGGCTTATCAGGTCTTTCGTCTCTTGAGGATTTATCCTTTGTATCCTTAGAGGAGGTGTGTCGGGAACTGCCTTCTTTCAGTAACTTTTTTCGATACTGAAGGTCTTCTTCTGCCCGGCCGGCTTCTATAACAACATCTTCCCATTCCTCGTCGGTGTCGAACTTCTGGAAGGAGATGCGGGTGAGGATGTCTTCGGGCAAGTTTCTTTCGACTGCCTCTCTCCATGATTCACCTGTCATATTGGCTTTGTTGTTCAGGTTGTGCATGATTCGGAGGTAGGTTTGAATGTTGCCTTTGTATTTTACTTCCTTCATGTCCCGCAGGGCTTGTCGTCCTTCTTGTAGGGGCGCAAAGGCCTTTCCTATTTCGTACGAGAAGCGGGTCCAACTTCGAAAATTCCGATTTTGGGTTCGCCCTGTAACCCGTCCATCTTTCTTCGGTACCATATTGTGTATGGCGTTACTACTTTTCCTTTGGTACGGTTAGGGCGTATATGACCCGTTCCCGGTCATCTCTCCAAATGTGAGGATTTCGGTCGAAGTAATCGATACATTGTTGAAGCCAAATGTGCACATCTTGGTGCTTTTCTCCTCAAAAGCGGTGGTGCCTCCGCTGGCCGTTTTGTGTTTACCACGAAGGCTTCCGCCAGGACATTCGCCAGGTCTGATTGTTCTGGGGTTAGACCCCTGCGGCGTCTTTCTGGCCGCCGCCCTTTTCTTCCTTTTCCCTCAGCATCATAATCGCTGCCGTCATCGTCGTCATCACTAGGATATCCTCCTCCTCCTTGTCCAGGTGGTGGAGTTGCGTCTGAGGTTCCTTCCCGACTAGCTTGGGGTTTTGCAACTTGTTTACCCTTTTCTTGTCTAGTAGGTCTGGAATAATATTCCTCCGTTCTCTACGATTCCATCCGTACACGCTTGCTAGCCTCCGGCTTTCTTTGGAGTCTCTTTCCTTCTGGAGGAATTGAGTAGTTCTTGGACCGCTTGCCAATCTTTTGAGTTCACCCTGTTGAGATGAAAGTGACTCACGGGTCTTCTTTGATTCATCTTGAAAGAGCGCGTCTCTTTCCTTGAAGGCACTATTTACCTTTCGGTCCCGGTCCTTCATTTCCTTTCTGATTTCCTCTACTGCTTGCTGTAGCAGGATATCTCGTTCAAGCGTGGACTGATGTAACTGTGAAGTGACCCCTTCGTGATGTTCCTGTCTGGCAGCTTGTTGTGCCAGATTTTCCGCAATTTCCCTTACTATCCTTTCTTGTAGAGACCTTACTTCAGTCTCTACTCCTTGACATTGCATCAACAGGAGTCCTATATCCTGGTTATGGAGGTCCTTTCCTTCGGCAATTTGTCTTTGAACTTCAAACAGCCGGAGCGCGTTTTCCTGTTGAGCTCCCGTGAGCTGGGCAAACGCTATATTGCAGAGTCAATAGAGGATGTAATGTCTCTCCGGACATCGCGTAATACCACTCCTACTCTTGCAGCTAGCCTTGCCAAGTCGGCCGCTTGATCCCTTGGTCTCGGAGTAGAAGAGCGGGATGAGCTGGGGACGCTGGATTCCCGTGACCCATCTCTTGGTGGCGCCTTAGCCCTGAGGGGAGTGATGAAGGCTGACTCGGTGCATTTTCACCTTCGCTTCCGGTATCCATTGCATCTTTATCTTTATTCTCTTGGGAGGTTCTCTCCATGGTACCGGAGTTCCCGGACCTCCCAGGTATCCACGGCGTCGATGGTTCTGTCATGCTCTTCAGCCAGAGGGCGCTATAAGGAACTGTCTTAGTGAGAGTTCGGATGGTTTCCGAGTCTCCACGCTAAAGGTATAGTAGGTGTGAAGCTACTATCAAGGGATCCTTCTTCACTGGTATCCCAGTCGAGGAAGGGTTTCCAGACGAATTCTGGCCCGTACCAGGTTTCGTAAAGCTTTTGAAATTGTTCCTTCGTAGGAACTAGAGTTGGGTCGGTATACCACGAGGGAGCTTCTTGTTCCAGAAATGGTATTTCTCGGAGCTCCGACAGACCGGATAACACTAGTCTAATAGTAGGGTAGTGTACCTTGGTCGGTGGTTCGAATATTGAATTGGTTCGGGAGAGTTCCCTGAGGGTATCTAACTGACGGTTTTCAATTGTTTCGTCGTTGCGTAACTCGAACCCATGCGCTTATTAGTGCAGAGTGGTGACCGACTTTTTTAGTGAGCCTTGGTAACAAGGAGAGCTAACAATATAGTGTTAGGCGGAAGCCGACTCTGAAATAATTGTCGAGAAGACTTAGGCCTGAATCTTTCGTAATAGACGGAGATTTGTCTAGGAAGGCTCGTGTCGTTCTTTTCGTTTATGACTACTAAGAACTCGCTTAATCGATAAGGGAAATAATTTTATAAAGATTCGTAGGTAAAACAATGTTATATTGTTAAGGTCTCTTCTCCGTTGCTTGATGATGTCTAAAAGCTTGGGAGGCACTTCGATATTTATATCCCGCGTCTGAGTGTTCGCGGACTACATCTAATCCTCCTATAACTAAGTATCTATCCAAGATTGTACGCTAACGTCTCGTAGTCTTAACAAGTGCGAACACTGTTTGACCCTGAACTCTCACACACCATCTTCGTACTTATAAAATCTTTTCCGTCTTATCGTAGGATGCGCTATTATCCTCGAATGACCGGTCTTCGATTTATAGAGACGAGTAGACTTATATTTGAAACTTCAGTCGACTTGACTATCGTTCCAGTAGTCTCTTCCGATTTCACATAGTGGCCAACGTATGCGTCGGGTACCTATGCATAATGCAGGCTGTGTAGACGGTGTGCCAACACTCATAAGTCTACCGCCTATTAGGTCTTCTGAGTCTGAGCAGCTTCCCCTCGGTCCGCCTCGCCTCAAAGAGAATCACCTCTCGAGGGATCCCGTTCCAGACCAACCAACATACAGCGGCCTTCAGATAGGTATTGGTGTCATATCTATCCCCTATGGCCTCTGGGGCACTGTAGGAAGTTGCGGATTTTCGAACCGAAAACGTCCCGTCACTTTCGGCCCATAGTTAGGATGCCTAACTTTGAAGCCTAATAACTCAATGCGCCTCCCACGGATTTCCTCCGTTCCACTTCTCAGAGGTACCCAGAGGTGCCCTCTTATATATCCTGCGAACAGCTTCCGGTTGGACGGACGGCAGTGACGTATATGGTGTTATGAAGTGGGCTTCATTGAAATGACATTATAGTCATGGGACGCAACTCTCCGAAATCTCGCTAAGGACGTGCGGGCCCCAGAACGGGGCCGGAGGGGGGTGTTAGGCTCTCGATAAATGAGGGTCTGTGCGCAGTTTACCCTACCGAGAGGTCTGTGCATTTTCTTTATGCCTAAACAGTAGGGGACAGATCCACTGAGACGAGAGGGGGGACGGAGGCCCCTCTGTG